>JAJMKE010000002.1:242070-268620 GCA_030569195.1 Hyphopichia khmerensis | reverse complement strand
TAATACATAAAAAAGTCAGAAATAAAATTTAAATAGAATTAAGGTCCAAGTACTGAATACCATTCCTCGTTAACCCAATATCCACGGTCCTTTTTGGTGACACAATTGGTGTCTACTAGCCAGCCAGTTACACTATCGAAATCTGCTTTGTTTAATATCACTTTCAATTTGGAATGAAGAATTTCATCGGTTATTCCAGGTCTGAAAACTATATGTTGTAACAAAGTTGAAATTAATTTAACCCAAAGTTGAGAGTTAATTTCACCATTCATATCCAACCATATCCTGGAACAAGCCCTTCCTAATGGAACAGGCTGAGTATTAAACATCGGTCTAGCACGATCTTTGCTACCAGTAACCACAATATCACAATTAAGTGCCTCTCGATCGATAAGTCTAGATTCATAGGAATCGATTTTATAAGGCTTATTTATTCTTACCACAGAAACCAACAAGCTCGAAACTAGCTGTAAAAGACATGCCATCTCACCGTGTTGGATACCATGAGCAAGAATGAGGCCCTTTGACGACTCTGCAAAGGCAGTCAAAGTTTCCCTGAGCTGCTCAGCGACATTGAAAAATTTAGGATGACAAATTTTCGTATTAAGAGCTGCTCTGAATCTCTCACTCAACATAAATCGAGTATTAGAATCTTCGAAAGAGAAGTAAACTACCACTTTTTCTTTAACCAATTGTGTCATGACTTTTTCTATATCTGCTTGGTCATATGATTCTAATAGTTTTTTCAGTTGATCACTTGAGAAATTCTCCTCTGAGGTAGCCACAATAGCTTTAATCAATGTCTTTAGTTCATCGAATTCATCTGGTACAATAGGTTTATTTTCTTTGTACGAAGATACATGAGCGGACAAAATGAGCTCCTTTTGCCTCATGGAGTTGTCCTCCATTGCATCAAAGAGATCAAAGTCGGTCTCATAAGCTCTGTGCATTTCATAATTTTCACGATTTTGCTCAATTGTAGCAAAAAGTGGAGTTTTGTCGATTATTTCTAATTCCGAACTATCGAAATCTCTCCATAAATCTAAGAAAAATTGCAAATCACAATCAATTAAATCCTTTTCTGACACCAAGTCATTAGCAATCCCTTTTAAAACGATTTGTTCAAAAGATTGTGTACCCTTGTCGAGAGCTGCCTGTCCACCAATAACTCTTCTAGTTGAGTTCCACTTTCTCTGTGCTTCTTTGGCATCCGTGATTCCAATCAAGCTTCCAATTTCCGCAAAGTCGAGAGCGACTTTCTTTAAACTCTTGCGTATAATAACAGCTCTAAATAAAATTGTTGCATCGGATTTATCAAATTTGACAGTCGAGCGAAATTTTTTCATTTTTGGAGCCGAGATGTACATACTCTTCTTCTTCTTCTTACTTCCATTTTGCCTTTTCTTTCTCTTAGAAACGACTGATAAAAGAGGATCTTCGTTATTCTGATCAGTGGGGGTGGCATCGCGTTCAAAAGCATCATCCGTAGATGTGGCAGTCTTTGCAGCCTTTTTCCTAGACTTTCTTTTGCCAACTGGTTTCTCAGCGTTATCATTATTTTCCATACTTGCGTCAATTTTGCTAGTATCATGTTTCTTCTTGTTTGCTCTTTCGAGTTGATGATTGTCCTTACTACTGAGAGATTTAAGTCTATTTTTACCAAGTCTCTCACTAGCCAAAGACTCTTTGGAGAACAAGTGTAGACTTGATTGTACCGTTCTAGGTACTTTTGTCTGTCCACCATACGTCTTTTCGTTGATACATTTAGTCTTTACTCTCTCCAAAACTTCCTGAGAAGGATTCAAGCCCTTCAAAATTAAAAGTTTTTTATGAAATGTCACTGAACCTCTTGTTATCACAAAAGGTTCAACCTCTAAGGTATCATTTTTAATTAATTCTGATATATCCCTTGCAATTGTCTTATTGTCTGTTGTCTGGGTATTACCCAAGTGTTCATCGATTTCACGAACAAAGTTTGATGAAGTATATTGAACTCCACCATTCTTTCTAATCACTTCTACGATGCAATCTCTCCTCTTCAACGATTTCATCGTTATAGATTTATCCCTTGCGGGTATAGGATTTGGAGCCGAAGTACGGATTTTCTTACTTGTACCTCTTTTAATAACTCTTGGAGCAGGCATATCTTCTGCCTTGATATGAATGACTGTATCTTCTGATTGGGGAGTTGAAATTGATTCTGTGGGATTTTGGTATGTTTGCTCGAATTGTTCAAGATTTATTTGCTCTTCTGGGGCTTTAGAATTTTCTTCTGTAGTCTTTTCTTTTGAATTCTCGGCAGCGGTTGGTCTACCTCTTCCCTTTCTCTGTCTTTTTGGAGCATCAGGAGGGTTTGAACTGGCTGGTCTTTTCTTTGCTGAGATTTTTTTATCGATGAGTGGACCAGAGATAGGTTTTATTTTAGTTAAAAGTTTTTGATTTAATTTTTGTAGATTCAATTTTTGAATAGTATCTTTATTAGCTTTTTCATTAATTGGTTTAGCAGCTTCAGCATTAGCAAATTCACGAGCGAAAAGACGGATGAATTTATATTTACCTTCTGAATCAAATATTCTAACAACTGTTAATTTTTCATTTGGATCATTATAATTTTTGATTAATTTTAAACGTTTCCCATCACTAGTATAACTGCAGAAAGAATCAATAAAACGACTAAAAGGTCTATAATTATTTTGACCAGTTAATTCACGAGCATAATCCATTATTGTAGTACCAACAGAGCCACGAGAGGCAATGAATTGAAAAGTTTGACTAGTTAAAGGGAAGATTCTATTATAAACTGGAATTAATTCATCATTATTATCATCATCATCATCAGCATCTACAAACTCTGTAAAATCCATCAAAGCAGCATCATCTACTAAAGCTTCATCATCTTTTGGTAAATTTTTAACGAATTTAATACAATAAATAAATTTATCTTCATCTAATTCTGGAATATTTACCATAATTTTTTTAATATAACCAGTTTTTTCAAGACCTTGACACATTGAATTATAAAAAATTCTTGAAGTTCGATCATTATTAAGATTCAATTCAATTTTTAAATCGGTAAAACCTCTAATTTGATCTGGAGCAGATTTAACTGCATTCATAATTTGATTTCTAATACTTTTAATACTAATATTAAAAGGGAGTACATGATGATTACCATCATTTGAATTTGAACTATTTTCAATTCTATCAGCTGAAAATTTAATATGAATTGATTTAGTAGTATGAATTTTAGCAATTGGATCGAAAAAGCTTGATTTATTAATAAATCCCATTTCTTCTAATTTTTTCAATCTACCACCGGCAGATCTAGGATCTTGACCAGTTGATTTACATAAATTTGGAGTAGTAATACCATTTGGACCAAATTTTGCAATCACACATAATAATTGAAATGGTAAATCCCCTAATTGAGTTTTAATTTGAGAGTAATTATCAGTCATGGTTAAATGTTTCCATTGAATATCAGAGCTTGGATATATTTGTAATACTTCTTCAGATGTAATGGTTTCATTAAACATATCCGAATACTTTTTCGTAACCGATTGTTGATTATTATTATGGAAAACAACCAAATCACTCGAAGATGTATTATTTCCACTGAAAAATAACCACAGCCATATCACTTGTTTCTGGAAATCATCAATTGATGTCAGTTCTAACTTACTAGCAACCTCGTTCCACAATTCCAGCAACAGCAATCCTGTTTGGCCCGAAAACGCCAATGTAGTAAGGATATGAGAAACCAATTCCGCTGGCGGACAAAGAGACGCCATCTTGAATCATATATAGCTTCAGCCGCCTCGCAAAAGATAAAACTTCAAACGGGAGTATCAGAATAAGCAATGGGAAAAGCTAGGTGTATGGTCTCAATTGATCTTTGACTATAGGTTTAGTTATATGTAGACTTGTACCTGGCATAGACCTAGCGGCTAGTTTGTTTTCCTTTTCTGCTTCTCTTTTTCCTTTTGAGAAGGTGCTTAAATGTCGTGCTCGATAATGTCGCGCTGACCTGCCATGTCGCGCTGTCTCACATTAAATGCTTATTTTCAATTTAATAAACAAAAAATAAAAATACCCCATACAAAACAAAAAAAAAAAAAGAAAAAAAAAGAAAAGAAGACATACTGAAACATCGAGAACAAAAAAAAAAAAATTTAAAAGAATTTTGCATTCTGATAAAAAAAAAATTTCATTTCTTGCTCTTACTCTTCTTTAAAGAGATATTTGATAATTTGATAGTTTTTCATTATATCTTTTCAGTGGAAAAGTAAAATTTCATTGCAAAAGGAAATTTGAAAAAAAAAAAAAAATATTTATTCAACCACAAAATCGCAAAAGAACGAATCAAGACTAGAAATAGTATGGACTCGGATGACGAACCGTTAACTTTATCAGTACATGCTTTAGCGGCACTTCAGGAGTTTAAGCAAGAGGAACAACAACGTGTGGAGCAGTTTGAATCGTTGTATAAGAAATCAGAAGAGGATTTCGATGAACAAAATCATCAGGTTAGTATTGATGCATTCAAAGAAGATTGGCAACTTTCACAATTTTGGTATGAGGATGAAACTGCCGAAATATTGGCAAAGGCATTATTGGAAGGTGCTGATGAAGATACGGTGATTGCAATTGCCAGTGCGCCTTCGGTGTATGCAGCCATTAAAAAACTTCCACAAGAGTTTATACCAACCAAACATATTTATTTATTTGAATACGATAAAAGATTTGAAGTTTTAGCCGGTAAGGATCATTTTTATTTCTATGATTATAATCATCCAAATGATATTCCAGAAAAACTTTTTAAAAAATGTCACCGAGTCTTAATTGATCCTCCATTTTTAGAAGATGATTGTCAATCAAATTCAGCAATTGCTGCTCATAATCTTATGATTGAGGATAAATCATCTAAAACAAAATTGGGTGATTTGAAATATAAACTTGTTTCATCCACTGGTGAAAGAATGAGACACGTTATTCGTGAAAATTATCCCGGTTCTCATATTACTGATTTTTATCCTCAGCATAAAAATGGTTTGAGTAACGAATTCAGATGTTATGCTACTTTTGAATGTAGCTATTGGAAATTCTCCAAAGATGATTAACATTATATAGATTCTTTTTCTTTTTTTCTTTTCTTTCTTTTCTTTCTTTCTTTTCTTTCTTGTTTTTTAGACTTTTAATTTTTTTTTTTTACTTTTAATACCTATTCTTTAGTGTTATTCGTTGTAGCATTTGTATTTGGATGCAAAATTCAAATCAAACACCCGTACATTCAGTGCTTTGGTATTTGGTGTACGGGCTCTTTTTATATGTCATCGCACTTTTTTGTGTTCTTTTCGTGTTGGTTACCCGCAATTGGTCGGTTCTGTGCTCATATTTACTGTGATGTTCCGTGGTTAATCTGGTAGTTCACCCGGGTTGTGCTAAGGATTGTGTGGGTAATTTTCAGTACGTCCCAGTCTTAACCACGTTAAGCCCTAATAAAAGTTTTTTTTCAGTGAGGAAAGCTACTACCAACGACTTTCTAGTGGAAAATTTTTTTTATTTCATCGTTTTTTAAGAAAAGGTTGTTATATAAATTGAACATTTAACTTTTTTTTGATCAAAACATCCATAATCTCATATAAAATGTCTTTCACTGATTTCTCCAAAGTTGAAGCTATTAAATCCTTTAATGAATTTTTAGCTGACAAATCTTACATCGAAGGGTATGTTTTTCTTTTGGGTATAGATCAAAGGAAATTATTCATTTGATTCTTCTTAGATTTGAATTTAATAAACCTATTCAATTGTCTCCAGTTTATTCTACTAGTGGGAATGAAAGGGGGGCAATCTTTTTTTGATTCTTTGTTTTGTGGAAACGTAATTTAATGATGATCATAATCTTTGGTCCGTGTTTATGAGGTGGATTCAAGACCCACCGTGTGAGTGACAAAGAAGATTCAAATCTATTAACTGATTCATTACTTTCTAATCAATCCAATGTCATAATGATATATTATCATTATGAAAATATCTAAGAAGAGGGTGTTTTCCTTTTTGATTATTTAAGAAAATTTCTTTATACTAACTATTATCTAGTACTTCTGCTACCCAAGCTGATGTTACCGTCTACAAAGCTTTCCAAAAAGAATACCCACAATTCACCAGATGGTTCAACCACATTGCTTCTTTCACTGAAGAATTCGAATCTTTACCAGCTGGTAAAGTTCCAGCCGGTGAATCTGCTGCTGCTGAAGATGATGATGATGTCGACTTATTCGGTTCCGATGATGATGAAGTTGATGAAGAAGCTGAAAGAATTAAACAAGAAAGATTAGCCCAATACGCTGCTAAAAAAGCCGCTAAAGGTCCAAAACCAGCTGCTAAATCTATTGTTACCATGGATGTTAAACCATGGGATGATGAAACTGATTTAGAAGAATTATTAGCTAACGTTAAAAAAATCGAAATGGATGGTTTAACCTGGGGTGCTCACCAATGGGTCAGCGTTGGTTTCGGTATCAAAAAATTAACCATTAACTTGGTTGTTGAAGATGATAAAGTTTCTGTTTCCGATTTACAAGAAGCTGTTGAAGAAGATGAAGACCACGTTCAATCTACCGATATTGTTGCTATGCAAAAATTATAAGCGTGCTTCCTTTTTCTAATTCGTCAATTGTATAGATACTTAATTTGTATAGTTTAGTCAATATTGATATTGTCTTATTTTTCAAATTTAATGAACAAAATATAAAAAAAAAAAAAAAAAGAAAAGAAACTTGTAACCGTCTTCTATATATTTATGAATATTTATATGTATTTACAAAGGAAGATATTCAACCCCTTCTTCTAACCAATCGTTCAATACTTCCTCTTGACTTCTTCCTTCTTCCCAAACTTTTTTAACAATATTTCGAAGTGAATGAAGAGTCCCCATTTGTGCATTTTCATATAAAGTATCCATATAAATACTTAATTTACTCTTCTCGTAAGGTGTACTGCAAGCACAACCCATTGCATAAACTGGCCAAACCATTTGAGTAACCGTTGGTGATGTTGATTCCATTGATCCATAAACATCAATGAATTCATGAAGTACACATTTAATCATTCTTTCCCAATTATCAGGTTTAACAGTTCTTAATAAAGTTATATAAACTGCAAGTGACCAACATTGAGCACCTTTCAATCTTAATATATAATTTTCTCCTCCACTTCCTATTGGTATGTAATCTCTATAGTTAAATAATTCAGCTTTAATGGTATCAAAATTATTTTGAATTAATGAAAAATCAAACTCTTCTTCACCTAATTCATGAATTTCATGTCTTAATACACATACTTTAGCCATTGCTCTAAAGACTTCTCCTGGACATCCCAACATATTTAAGGTAGATATATCATCATTTTTGGATCCATACCATTCAGGATTAGTAAATGGTAATCGACAATCTGGTGATACTATTGCACAGACTGTATCATACCATGATAAAACAACAACTAATGATTTCTTCTTAACATTGCCCATTAAACTTTCATGAAATATAGGATCTTCACATATAGTAGCAAAAACTTTGAAAAAAAATCTTGATACTGAACTAATTCCCTTTTCTAATACTGCAAATAATACATGAACATTAATAAGAACCAATATAACAAATGAACTTATTTGTCTATTGGATGATTGTTTTTCATCATTTTGAATTTCATTATTTCGTAAATTTCCCTTTTCCTTTTCCTTTTTAATCATGGTTTTAAATTGATTGTCTAAATCTAAAGTCTCTTCCAATTGTGAATTATCAGATGCAATGTAGCGAATCAAATAGCCCATGGTATTATTTATATGAGCCATTCCCTTGTTATAATATTCATTCCCTCCCTTTCTACTTTCATAAATGTGAATACAAGCAAGTGATATAAAACAACTTCTTGCAATATCAAAATCACAGTATTTTAAAGCCAAATCTGGCCAAGGTGAATTTGGGTGGGCATCTAATAATGGTAGAAGCTTTTTGAAAAAATGTCTCAACATCATATTCTCTTCTTCATAGGATAATGAATATAAAGATTGTTCATTTTTAGAGCTTTGTGGTTTTTCATTTGATACTGAATTTGCTTGATTCTTCATAAAAACCTCCTCAAGGTTTGAGCTGGGCCTGCTCAAAGGACTGACTGTATTTGATAAAGTATCATTGGAAGAATTTATTGAATTCATTTGTTCTGAAGTACTTCCATTTCTAGATATCACTGAGTTGTAGTTCTCTTCATTAGATTCATGTAAATCAAAATCAGATAAAACAGGATTGTGATTACTAAAGGTTTCAAAATTAGGCGAATTAATAAGATTTTCCAAATCTTCAAAGAGTAATGCTCCAAATTGTTCTAAATTCTTATTGGATCTTTTTATATTCACTGGAGTAAAATTCTCGTATTCTTTATGAACCATAGGCATGTTTGATTGTTCAGCATATTCAGACTCGATTGATTTAGTTTCCAGAGAAGCTGGGGTAAGCATACTCAGTTCCATTGGAGCCTTTATCAATTGCTGACTTGCGGGGGGCTGTTTAATTGGATCATCCTTAACCTTTATGGGATCTTTTTTGGTGGTATTCTTCTTAGTCTTCGTCTGCCTATTTATATCGAAATAAAGACGTATCCCGTATCCTTCACATTTTCGATTGGTCTTGAAGCAATTATTACAAAACGGTTTCGCCTCGTCACATTTTCTATGTCTTTTTAATTGGATTTATGTCAGTATACTTTGATCTTGATGATTTCAATGACTAAATTGAAGTAAATAGTACATACCTTTTTTTACAAGTCCAACAGCCAGTTCTTACTCTTGTTATCTTCGTCATTTCTATTGAGAATCAGCTTACTCTTTGAAATGAAGTTAATTTGATGTGCTTTTTAGCTGCTTTTTCAATGGTTTTCTTTGAAGAAGTTGTCGGCTTCGATATGTTTTCTTATCAGGTCGTCCTGATTCAGTTAAAGTTTCCGCAAATCAAACTTTTCCGCCAATTATGAGTATTGCACGTCCTTTGGTTGCAATGCTCTTTTTAGCAGCTACAATTACCAATCCTTGTATAGAAACTGGCGTCGTATTATAACGTAGATGAGTTATTACGAAGTGTTATTACGAAGAGTCTGGGATCTATATTAGTTACATACTCGTATCCCGAATATTGAGGAAGCAAGGACGAGAAGTTTAATATTTTGAACAGCAAGAAAGAGGAATTGCGACAAAAATTTAGCTAAGTCAGTAAAGAATATAATTAGAGTATTCTTTGGTATTGAACATCTTTTTAAGCTAAATTTGCTGTATTCCAAGGATTTTCACTGGTTCGATAAATTACCTGAAAGTTCCAAAGTTCCTACTTCTGCGATGAGGTCTTCAGACACAAAGATGCGAAAAAAAAAAAAATTTTGGAAAATGGAAATGACTAGAAGGCGATCCCACAAATTTAATGCATAGATTTAGGATACGCAAACCATCTTCTAATTTGTAAGAGCAGCAAATGCAAAAAGAAAGGTCTCACCCGGATTCGAACCGGGGTTGTTCGGATCAAAACCGAAAGTGATAGGCCAACTACACTATGAAACCTGATTTGTTGAACCAAAACTTGCTGGGAACAGACATACCAATCAAATTATTTTGAATAACCATAATTCATTCAAAATTAAAAAAAAAATGAATTTAAGGATATGGTTACCTCACCTGCACCCAATATGGAAAACTTACAACCACTTTCTCCAGAAACTTTCCATAGCTTGAGTCGAAAAAAAAAATTACAACAACATACCCTTTCTATAAGTCAACATCTTAACCAAATCCACCCTCGACTGGTTACACAACTAGAAAATTTTTGGAAAACTCTTTCCAAATATTCATTTTCTCAACTTCCTCTCGTTCACATTCATCTTCTCAATCTAGGGATCTACCTCTGGAAAAAATTGGAGTCAAAATCCCTGTTCACTCTGCCTTCAACCTTTTCCATCAAATGTCTCCCAACATCACATTCTCACTCATGTCTATGTGGATTGTCCTGTAACCAAACACCTTTGGGACCTCTCAGACTGTTCAACTCTTACTCGCCATTGGCTGCAAATTTTCGCACCTCAAACTTTAACTGTTCATTCAATTCCTAAGATAAATAGATACCTTTACTTAATTAAATGTTTTATTGAATTTCGACGACCTTCAGGTTCGGACTCTCCCACACTCCTTACTCGTCGAATCATTCAATCAAAGGTATCTTATTTCTTATCGTCTTATAAATTCTAATTTTCTCGCCTCTTAGTCGCCGTTGACTAAGTCATTTCACACTCTTTTTCTTCAACTCAGTGGTTTTTTCTAACTTTCCACTTTACACGTTTATATAGTTTTTCTCTATCTATTCTCTTTATAGTCCTTTTATATTTAGTTTAGAATTTAGTAAAATATATGAACATATATGTGAAAGAAAAAAAAAAATTAAAAAAGTTTTAGGTCAGCTTTACTCGGGCTATCTATTCATATGTCTCTTCAGGAGATTGTTCGAGGGTTTCCCATGAAATTTGATATTTTTATGAGTTAGTAAAAAGAGCGAGCTTTTCGCTTAAAAAGTCAATCTCTTAATTGCAAAATTCCCTTTATATTCCGTTTCTTCATCTTTTGTTCACATTTAGCAAGAGAGAGTTAGTTCAGTTGTATCAATAGAAAAGACAAATTAAAGTATGCCTGGTGTTTTTAAATTCCATCAAATTCGAGATTAAAATGAACGTCGACTGTTTTTCGTAGCTAACTCTCTTTCTCCAATATTTCTCAAAACCATACATAGATCCTACCCTTTAAAATCACAGAAATTTTGTGTTTCGCTGAGGCAGGGGCTGTTTAATTACCTATCTTGTGCAAGCTGGTTGCAAAAGAATTGGTGTCTTCTCACAGTTATGCTCTGAAGTTACAACAGTCTAAAGAAACTCACTCTAGTACCTTGAGTACAAGTATTCAAATCAGTCCATAATTCTGATTTCTTTTCTAATTCTCTTTCCTACGCTCTTTAAGTATAGTTATTAAACGTATAAAATAGGAAAATAGTGGATTTGAAATAAAGAATAAATTAACATTCCTACTGGAGCCTTAATTGGACTGAATACTCAAAAGAGACTTTTTTGCTGTACCCACAGCTGCACACTTTGTAAAAGAATTTGTTTGAACGGTTTTGCTGATATATTTTGTTTTAATCGTCTCGATATACTAAACTCTGCGTACGGCAGCCTAGACTTTCAATTTCCAAATTTTTGTAAGTTAATGTCTTGATTCTTCTCGTTCAAGCAGCATTATTAGGGCCCCGAAGTTTTAGGAAGAAAGAAATTAGAAATTGCTTCTGTCTCGTATCCTTCTTTCTAAAATAATACTAGCTTGAATAAAAAAGAAGCCAACAGTCTTGAAACTTGTCTTGAATACGTGGAAAAGTACTAGTTGATTAAAAAGAATAATTTATTATAGGGATATTAATGGATAAAGACAAAATATATATATGTGAAACTAAGAAAAGTTGCAACTTTCATTCAACAACAGCTTTATTCATTCTTGTGAAGATTTTTTTTTTTTTGTTTTTTTGAGATTTTATTTCTGGCTAAGTTAGCCTCACGGTAGGGTTAACACTATAATTGCCAAATTCAAGGAGAGGCTACTTATGTAAAATTCTTACTTCCCACGTACGGCTCGATAAAACAAACAGGAAAAGTGCAACATTATTCCTAATCCATTTAGGCACGATTTTAAGTGGTCTGAACTGATTTCAGAAGATATTTCGCAGCTAAATGTTGCTTAATTAGAAAAATTGATAGTATATGAAAAGATTATACCAATGGGTTCCAAACTCGAGAGATCTCACTGTATAATGGATAGCAGCTCTTGGATGGGGAATATGCTTGATTTATTTAACTGTTTTTTAACAAGTAATGTAATTTATCTGCTTTTTGTGAGAAAAGTAGAAAAATCTCAGATAAATAGAGCTCGATTTTGAACTTATACTTATTTAATTTAACTAGTTCCCAATTAAATCCAGATTCGTTTAAGTTAAGCATTTGGGGTCATTACACATCTTTCCATTTAACTGATATAGAATCTACTGCTGCTATTGTTGGATTCCCAATGTCTTGGACTGATACTTCTGTCTTCACCGGTATTCGAAATGATCCACTGTAAAAAAAAACTGGGATGGCGAAAAAGTGCTAGTAAATTATATGCCACATAAATCAATGAGTTTGTAAGAAATAATATATCAGACCTTTTCTAACTGAGCAGCTTTATGAACATTTAAAACTTTCTATTAAGATGTCTCTGCTGGTTGCATCTTTTAGGTAAGTAAGTCGTCCTTGCTGCTTCAAGAGACAAGATTCACTTCTTCAAAATTTTGAGCTGCAAAATTGTTTGCAGACTAACTTTCACGCTTTCCTGGAGATTAAAGGACCTTCCAGATAATATAAGTTTCTTGAAGCAACGAGTTTTAATTACTGCATCAGAAGACATAAAAATTTTTTTGCCTTTAAACCTGAGATGTAAGACTATTTCTCAGGTAAAGGATAGTAAAACACTGGCTAAAGTAGCTGATGATAATTGGAGGTATTGCTCGAACAGTTGATTTTTGCTCCAGTGGTGAATTCAATTCAAAAATTTGATTTTCATTTGATTTTCATGACTTTGATATGAGATTCAAATCACTTAATTAACTACATAACGCTATGGAAATGGTTCTGAGTTTACTTTTAATACAGCATTGAGGAGAACAAGTTACGATTTACAGGCTTGACACGAGCTACTTATTTGCTTTGAGTTTGGTGAAATATTAATCTTCGTAACACATATTCGAACTGTTTTGCATTCTGCTCACGAAAATAACCTAATATCGAAAGAGTATAAACATAATAATAAAATCCGTTTATTCATACTGTTATTTTACTAAAAACGCAACTACCATAAACATTTGGTCTATATATGCCTATTAATGATTAAGAATTTTTCCTTCGATTCCGTTTAAAATTGGTATCTTACTACATCTATGCTCTAAATTCATATTTCAAAGGTAGCTCACTAGTTCCTCAAATTAGTTTCCCAACCACCTTCTTTAACATCGGGGGGTCTTCAGACTTTCTAGCTTATTCTTTTAGGTATTAATTTATAGTTATTAAATAATAAAAATTGTCCTTGTAAAATCTAAAAATGAACCAATATATAGCAAATAAAGGACAGTATAATAAAATGAAATCTACACTTGATTCATAAATAAATGAGAAATAAAATTAGCGTTCAAAAAACGAACCACAGAGAAAATTGAAACTAAAGTTCAAAAACTGAAATGAATGAAAGATTTTGTTTGTACCCTTACACATAATTGAGAATGTAGAAACTGATAAAGTTGACTGGAAGCAATATGTCACTTCTAAGTCAAGACTTATGAATCAATATACTCAACCGTACTTTGAGAATTCAATTTGCCAACTGGAAAAAAGTATAAATATCAAAATGCAACGATCATTACAAATCAGATGCTCGGGCTATTTCCAATTTTATACAACTTTCATTACTAACGCTTTGGCGACTTTGAAATCAAGAATTTTGAAGGTATACTCGACTTGTACCAACTTGATTCGACGAACAGGCAAGCAAGGAGAATGCCAAAATTAAAACAAATGCGTCAAATCAGAATATCTTTCTATAGGAAAGTTGTTCCTGACCCTTTTCAATAGTCATTTTAGTCGAAATCTTGCTCAATTACATATTCTTAGTAACCTTTTTATCCTTGAAGGCTTCAAACAAGACATTAAACTATGTAGTTTAGGTGATAGCTCATTGTGCGTAAATATATCATCAAGAACCGTTATGGTTAAATCAAGGGTGCATGTATTCTATTTCAAGAATGATTCGAGTACATCTATTTTCTCAGCTTGCCCAAAGTAGTATTTGTTGCTGGATGATATGAGAGATTTTATCCTTGTTTCCATATCCTGTTAGCTGTATTGTGCTCTGCTGTTGATCTCTCATGCCTACCAGTGGGATCTTTGAAAGCTTCCGTGTCATTATGGTAACCAATGATATAGTTGCATACAAGATTGTGACTGGTTTGTACTATAAAGACTCCAAATAAGCTTGCAGCGATGATTGAAGTCTAGGTGAAAACATTTTATTTGGTATATATAGACCTTCTTTACGTTGAGGGAAACAAATAACCCTTTGACCTTGAAAGAAGCTCAATCAAAAAATTTTGGAATCAATTCGATACCTGCTTTGAATCATTGCTGCAATGGATTTAAGAAGTTTCAAGTTTCCGAGCTTTTAGGTAGATGTGTGAGCTAAAAGAAGATCACGATACAAACCCATTCGTTCTAGGGACATAGCAAATACTGAGTTGATAAAAATACTAGTTTTGATTACTGGTGGATACAGACTCTTGAACTACAGTTTTCACATAGTTTGTTCTTATACACATTAGCCTGGAGAAAGAAGTAAATATGGCAGATAGATAAACCCCGTTTTCAGTTTTTCTAATAAATGGTTTAATGTTCGTAATAGCAATGAGCCTTTTGAGCTAATTCTGAAAGGTCGATTTGGTTTCGCCGGAGTTTTAGCATGCGAAAAATGTTGCAACCGTCTTTAAAACCTGGTGTATACAATTATTGACCTAATCTAAGATTGGCCTGAATGCGCTTTGAAGTAACTGAAATAACTGAAAAAACAAGAATTGAATATGGCTGTATTAGCTTTACATTAGTAAGAAGGTATCTCAAGAGTTTGATAATGAAGTGAGGATCCTACTAAAGTATCAAACTTAAATAAATATCGTTATTTATTTATGAGATTCCAATTGTACTCTGAATTAATAACCTCCCTTTGCCATTCCTACAGTTGTAGGAGAGCATTCATTGCTTAGCTATCTGAATGTATCGGACAACTTCAGCGACAAATTGACTTGGTGTGCGCAATAGCATCTCGGGTTTAGAACATATCATCTAACTACAAGACTAAGTAGAGAATAAAGCAATGAGGAAGCTGTTTGAATTTAATTTGAGTAGGTAAAGTTAAGAGCAGCAAAGCTCCGATCATATCCTACATGTATGGTGAATTTAGCTTCTCGGACACAAGTTAAAACCATATAATCTAACACTTCATTACGTACTTAGCAATATCTCTAGTAATACCTCTTTTCAGATAAGATAAACAATCAACTCGCGCAGAAAAGCGGTTATTCATTATGACATAGTGATTCGGGCAATTCAAACCTACAATGTGTAAGTTGGGCAATTTGATAAATCCGATTGAACCCCTCTATCATCTTGTCCACAACTTCAGAAGTTACCTGATTACCCCTTTAATTTTTCAAATATTTATCTAGTACGAAAAGCGTTAGCATTCACCAAATAAAACAGATCCTTTTTTCGGTGAAGAACTTAAATGATCGAGCTAAACCAACCTGTGGGCATATGATTTCTTACTTCTTTCCTTGATTTTGGGAGATCAAGTATCGATCCATTTACAATTTGCTTCATTTCAATTCTCGCCAGCGAAAAAAAGCTGGATATTTACTTATAAATGTTACTACAAGGGACTTCTTTGATCGAAAGAAGTGCAAATCTTACAAGAACCAGCCGTGAGAACGCCGGAGATTGTATGCTATGGTTAATTTTGTTGCGAGCCAGAAAAAGAAAATAGCTAAAGTCGTGATTGAGATTTCGTTAGAAAGTTGTGAAGAAATTGCCACTGGCTACAACTGTATATAATTTCGAAAAGGTACTCCTTATTCTATATGTTATTGGGTTTGAATAGTTATGAACCGTCATCATCTTATTCTCCCATTTAGTTCAATCTCAAAGTCTTTACGAGTTTGCAACTCTACCCTTAGTGAAATATCCTTTTTCTAGTAGAAATCTTTCTAGTTTGGCTAGTGTAATTTACATATACCAGTTGTATCCTTCATTGTGAGCAGAATGTGTCTCCAGTAATATTAAATACGATTTCTCAGTTATTTACTTCTTTGGAAGTATTACTTCTTAAAATGCTTTCTTAACTCTTTATGTCTATAATGCTGCTTCTGAGAGTGCATAACAATAACCTCTACTTTAAAGAAGAGTCTCTTTTTAGCCGACTACTATTGCTTTTAAGAGTCTTAACAGGGGACAGGGTTGGATATAGTAGGAGGTTTTCTCGAGGTCTTACAGGAGACTTCTTTTTTGAATTATACTCTCAATGAGAGAAAATATTAATAATTAAGTGTCAAGTCCATAGTTATTTTAAAAATTATGGGAAGCAATAATAAGATATTGGAATTATGATAATTTCTGATACCAAGATTTTGAATCAGACCAAACAGACAAAATATTATGAACATTTACAAATTCAAATACGAAAGTTTGACATAAATTACCTTTACAGTTGCGAAGAGAACTTTGTTATCTGAAGAAATATTCTACTCAATTTGAATCAGACCATGAGACTCAAAGAGTATGTAATCAAGCAACAAAACTCAATGAGTTTTACGAACCGGGTCAGTGTATACAATTATGTTCCGATTTTCTTTTCAAAGCATAGGTAAGTTGTCTGAAAATTGTAATAACTACAATAAAGATTTTCGATACTTTTTAAATACTTTTCAATAATTTCCTCATAAACTGAATCCGAAGTTGAGTATCTACTATGAGATATTGAATTATCTTGTCCCTCAAATTTTGTAGAGGTAGCGATTTTGCATAGTTCAACTTGAGAATAGAGGTTTCTCACTCATATTATTTTTTTTTTTTGCCCTGCTTGAGTAATTAGAGATACAAGTCCACCAATGCAGATATCTAGATTGTAATTTGCAGTCCTTGTCTCAGATGATTCGAAAATTTTTGAAGATACTTGCAGTGAGCTTGGATTGAACTTGATAGAGCTTGGTAGAAGAGCCTTATTTTTTTTGTTCTTTAGTGTTTTGAAAAGCCTACTATGATAAAAGAATGACCGACTAGAAAGCCTCTATCAGTATATAGATTTATTTTTCTAAAGCTACGTCGGTGGAATATGATTTAATATTGGCTAATATATTTAATTTCAGTGCTACCCGATTTGTAAAAACTATCATTTTTTGATCATTTTTTTTGACTAGATTCGTTTCTTGATTATGTATAACCTTTTGAAACTAAGGAAGACACTAAACACTTGCATCTTATACCTAAGGATAGTCGCATTGGACGTTCGAAATTAAGATGGGTTTGAAATAATTATATCAAGAAATTTAAGGAGTTGAATGGCGGCCAGAAGATAGAGCTTTAAGCCACAATTCTAAATGAAACATACTGCTCAACTCCAGCCAAACGGCTTGGCAATTTAACTAACTTTGTCAAAGCAGTCGAGACGAAATGGAACTAGTTTGCACTATATAATGTTTACGAAAACAATTTAACTTCTATTGGTCGTTATTTATGCTTTTTCGTACGATAGGCAAATTCAGACGCATCTTGCAAGAATTAGCTGTATTCACCAATACTATTCAGCTACAATTCTCTCTACTACTAGTTCCTTCCTTTATGGTATAAAGAGGGTCTTTGGTTTTTTGGTATTTTTTTTAACTCAGTCTGCGCACTTGGCTGCTAAAATTTTTTTTTTTTTGGGGAGGCAGCATTTTTTGCCTTACGAAGAGTGATTCAGCTTTTGCCATGTCAAGGAATTCGATTATTGAGCAGTAAATGACATTTTGCAAGAATTTCTCAAGTATAGCAGTCAAGAGTGTATTAAGTATTATATCGTTCTGCCCTTTTCGAAATTTTGGTAAATCATTCATGAATTTTTTTGGATTTTTGTTAAGTTTTGAAGAAAATGAGTAACTCAAACCCGGAACGAATTTGATTTATCATCAATTATCCCAATCAGTGATAATGAATGTCTCAGGTTTTGTATTCAGTTTGGATGACTTGAATTATATGGCTTAGTCATTTTAGATCTAGATCAGAACTTACTTCTAGGGATAATTAGCTGATTCACCCAATTCATTCGAGAAAAGACATATAAGCTTGAGACGAAAAGACAGCTAGAGAGAAAGGAGCTGGTGCGACAAGTTTACTACATAACAGTTCATATTAGTACACACATCAGTAAATGATACCTCACGATTTGGTCCTGTGGACCCAAGGAGGTGCTTCTAGATAAGCAGGTAATTCATAAACTCAAAAAATCATCAATGAATTAATTGAAAGAATTAGAAATGAAAAAGAACCAAATAGATGATTCAGTAAGTTCGGAGAAAAGTAGGATTGAGACTAGTAACATTGATTTCATCTTGAATATCATTATGGATATCATTATGGATACATAATTTGTTTGCAGAAAAGCTTTCAGAACTGGTATTCCGTTTCTCTTGTTTGTGCCATGTATACCTGCTTTTTATGAATAGCCTTTAATTAAAATATCATATCCAAAAAAATGTTCCGGTCCAATGAAAGTAATTGATGAGCTAGCTTACTATCAAAATGTGAAATTCCTCTAACAACTTTAGCTTTGGTAACGATGATTGCTTTGAAATGATATCTACTCTCTCCTTATTTGAACCTTGATAGACTTTTCCAGAGACGCTTATGCAAAAGTATGGACCTAGAGATAGTGCTTTGTTTTTGCATTTCAAACTTCATATATAATTATGATTAGTATATGGATTCGATGACGAAATATTTTGCAGCTTTGAAATCTCGACTGCACAAGAAAAAAAAAAAATGAATTGACACCGCGACTTTTCCAAACTTAAAACCGATAATCAGAAAGGTGAAAAGTCTGAATCCTGAAGGTGAAGTCGAGTTTTCCAATATATATTGATATAAATATACTTACTATGGGAATAACAAGTAGCTGGAGGGTGTACCTACTATGCTTCTTGTCACATATAATTGGTTTATGTATATTTCTAAAGGGCTTTTTTCCATCCAAAGTTGTTTTGCCAGGACATAACAAGTTCACTTTAACAGACCCTTTTCTCCAATCCAACGGTAAAGCCCAATTCGAAAATGTAATCGTTATGGTGGTTGATGCGATGAGATCTGATTTCCTCTTTTCAGAGACGCGTTCAGAGATGGACTTCGTCCATAATTTGATAAATCAAAATTCGGCCATTCCCTTTACTGCTTTTTCCACTCCACCCACTGTTACTTTGCCTAGATTGAAAGGAATAACAACAGGTGGAACCCCAAACTTTCTAGATGCAATCTTGAACGTAGCAGATGATAAGGATGACTCTCAAGGTCTCTCCAGCCAGGATTCTTGGGTTCATCAATTCAAATTCTTTAATCAGTCCAAACGCCAAATTCATTTCTTTGGTGACGATACGTGGTTAAAACTTTTCCCTCCAGCAGAATACTTTGAAAAATTTGAAGGAACCAATTCTTTCTTTGTTAGTGATTTCACTGATGTTGATAATAATGTTACTAGACACTTAGATGAGGAGTTATCTAGTGAGTCGCAATGGAATGGTTTAATACTTCATTATTTGGGACTTGATCATATCGGACATAAAGGTGGCCCCGACTCAGTCTTTATGGGCCCAAAACAGAAAGAAATGGACTCCATAATCGAAAGATTGTACAAATACGTACTTTCTGAATCATCAGAGGAGACTCTTTTAGTAGTAATGGGTGACCATGGTATGAATGAAATTGGTAATCACGGTGCCTCTTCTGCGGGAGAGACAAGTCCTGGTTTGATTTTAATTTCCCCTAAATTTCAAAAATTATCAGAAAATTTGAGAAGTCCTCTAGAAGATGACCCTCAGTATCAGTACTATAACCAAATAAACCAAATCGACTTAGTTCCGACTTTAGCTTCTCTTTTGAACTTTCCTATACCAACAAATAATCTAGGAGTAGTGGTTGAGAATATTCTTGGTTTGTGGGATTCCAATGAAGAAAAGCATAAGATTCTTTTGGAAAACTGCCACCAATTCATGAGGCTAGTAGAAGCCAAGTATTCACTGAATGATAAGGAATATTCAACTTTGATGTCTAAATGGAGAAAAATTGAAAGCATAGATAAAAAATCCAATGAGCTTCATCCCTATTATGATTTCCTTTACGAGGTTCAAAGCACTCTCAGCCTGTCTGCCACAAATTACAATTACTCGAATATTTGGAGTGGATTCATAATTTTGCTTGTATCATCACTCTCGACCTGGCTAATCAGTAGTTTGTATTTTATCAAAGGAAGTCAACTCAAGAAATCGCATTTGGTTGTTTTCCAGTTATCTACAATTGTATATTCCATTCATTTCCATGGTTCTTCTTTGATCGAGGAGGAATATCAAATTTGGTGGTTTTTCAGCATCGTCTTCATAACGCTATTGTTTTGTATTTCGAATTTCAAAAGTATTCCTTATTTCATGCCTCTTGTTTTTGGCTTAAGGATTATTCGGTCATGGAACAATTCAGGTCAAAAGTTCTCAACTCCATTTACTACAGCAGCTAATCTTTTAAATAATGGCTCACTTTTATGGATGATAAACTTGATTGTTTTCTCCGTGGTATCAGTTAAAGTTTGTTATCAAGGATGTTTCGTAAACTGCTTTAGTATTGGACCAGTTTCAGGAATTAAAGAAAAAGTAACCAACATTGGTGGATTCTTTGCGTTTGTCTTAACTCACATAGTTTCGTCAATTTCTTTTGTATTCAAGTTATGTCAGTTTTTCAATGACGGTAACAGAGTACCCAAATGGGCAGGTTGGATAATCAACTATACATGTGACTCATTTGGATTGGACATTGAAACCTCCAGTAAAAACCAATTTCAAGAAATGAATATTCAGTTGGCAAGAATTTCCTTCTATGGTATAGGATGTCTAATGCTTATCAGGTTAACGCTAGGCAAGATCAGGCATTATAATCAGGCATTTATGACTGATTTGATGAACATTATGACCATAATTTTAATTCAACAGACAAGATGTGAAAATATCCCAATATTTTTAGTCTTTTTTGCAATTGAGTGGTCCTTTTCGAAAATATTGCATACTAACGAAAATAAATTGAGAAGTAACCTTGACGAGTTGATCCCAATAACAACTTCGTTCACCTTGTGCATTCAAAACTTATCGTTTTTTTCGATCGGAAATACCAATCTGTTGGCAACTGTCGATTTGTCAAATGCTTATAATGGGGTAAGCTCTTACGATGTTCTCTTGGTCGGTCTCCTTACCTTTGTTTCCAACTATGCTGTTGTGATTTACTGGTCGTTCGCATCCTTGAGATTCATATTTGAAGATAGCCTTATTCGAATGTCGAATGACTTGAGTGGGAACTTGATCCATTATCCGAGTATATTCAAGAAAAAAATCTTAGTCGTCAAGTCATTCTTAACCTTAAGCTTTTACGGAATATCAGTGATCAATCTTGTGGGATCTTGCATAAATCTCAGATTTCACTTATTTATATGGACAGTATTTTCTCCGAAGTTGCTTTACTTTGCCAGTTGGTCAATTTTAATCAATGGCTTGATTGATTTTCTAGTTGCGTCAGCTTTGGTCGCTATCGCTTAATTACACGGTATACAAAAAGTTAAAATTGATTGCTTTCTAAACTAAATATAATGCACCTTTATTCTCATGATTATATATAACATATTCTACGAACCTACTGTAATAATTGATCCCTATAATGAGGTTGGTTATTAATGAATTTGGCAGACCTTCTATCATTAATGTCTTCCCTCTTCTTTTCTCTACCCCAAGCTCTCTTTTGAGCAGAAACTTCGGCCTTGTCCTTGAAATTCATGAAATGTCTGGTTTCTGCAGCTATGACAGTACCTTGACCTTCAGATAAGACACGATCAGGTGGTAAATTTTGCCTGTAGTATCTTGCCAAGGAACGATGTCCGACGACTGCACCAGATGGTAAGACAAGTTCTTTATTATTTTGATAAAGAGCGTTATTATCAGCAGGAGGTAACTCTTCGTCTGATTCAACTTCATCTTCATCTCCAGAAACATCTTCCCAGTCCCCTTCTTCAGTTTCACCCTGGACTTGAACGACATCAGTGTCATAAGTGGAGCTGAAATCATAGAATTCAGATATTTCCAATTTTTCATTTTCAGATTCGTACGGTATTCTCATATGTCTTTTATTGAGCATGTGTTCTCTGACAGCTTCCACGTTTTTACCTTGATAATTACAAACGAGACAAACATTACCATAACCAATTTTTTCACCCAAGTATTTAATTAAGCCTTCTTTATCAGTCAAAAATTTTTGTTCGGGTATATAAAGCCCATGATGGGAGAACATATGACTTTCGTTTTCCTCTAAGGTATCGAAATTAGCACCTTTCTTTGAATGACAGAATAAACAGGTTGTTATGGGTATTTCAGTACGATTGGCAAGCTTTTCAGCAATCATACGTTCTTGGTGTTGTTCAGGGGTTAATTCATCTTCTTTCACGGAACTTGGTTCTGATTCTTCAATAACATTTTCTTCTTTCTTTTCTGGTTCTGCAACTGCAGGAACCTCTTGGTCATTCTTAACTTCGGGTGAGGTTCCATTTCTCTTAGCTATCATGGCTTGTCTGGCAGTTTCTAATATCTGTCTCTTCTTCTCTTGTAAGACCTCTTTCTCCCTTCTCCTTAACTCCTTTTTGGTCAATTGTTTATCATTATTGTTTTTCTTGTTACTATTGGACTCAGAGCTACCTTCTTTGTCATCGATAGACAATGCAGCAACTTTACTGTTGAAAAGATCTTCATCTATAGGTGGTAATTGTGCAACTCTTCTCTTAAGATTATAACGATGCCAGTCTGATTTCATATGAACACGTTGGTCTTCCGGGGTCGGAAAGGCCAAGTTACACGAGTTACACGTATATTGCATTTTGAATGATATTATCTGCTATGAGTAAATTTGGTTAAAAGGAAGAAGTTGTAAATGAGTATATAGTATCAAATTCAATTACAAAGAAAAAAATGCAACTCATCGATTTGATTTTTTTTTTTTTTTTTTTTTAACATTTTAGCCCCATATATGCAGGAATTAAGAAATCCTCTAAACAAAAAAAAATGTTAACAGAAAAAAGAGAAGAGCAGACTTCACTGTTCATTCAACATAGTTTTGATAGACAAGAAGAGCCTGTAATTAACTAGTATTACAGGAGGAACTTAAATCTAAGAACAATGTCAGAGGAGGAAAACAGCACTAGCATTTTCGATGGGGTTTTACCTAAAGTAATGCAAACTATTCGAGCATCTAGTGCTTTAGCTGCTCAAGATGTGAACTTTTACAAATCATTGGATTCAGAGCTTTCAGGGCTTATCGATGACAAAGGAGGACAATTACTTGATATTGTGAATGCTATGATTCAAAAAACTTCCAATGATGTCAAGCCAATCGAGTATGGTAAGGATAATATAAGTTCAGATATTAGTTGGAAACCAATTTCCAATGTATTGGATAATATTTTTGAAAAAGTCGATATAGTATTTGATAACTGTGAAAAGAATGGAAAGAATTCCAAACAAGAGAATAAGATGATTTTTTTGGAAGAAGGGATCCATGATAATGTTAGCAAGACTAATAATGGGAAAAAGTTATCCAAACCACAACTTAGCTTCAAGATCAAGATAGACAATAGTGAATTGAATCCTTTCAAACCAAAGCTTTCTGAAAAGCCAAATGCATTGAAAAGTTTGGAAGAAGTTAGTCAGCTTATTCCATCGAAGACCATCGCTAATGAAGAAACTGGTGAAGCTTTGATTGATCCTGCTCATTATGCACAACCTTATGAATATGAAATAAACAATCAGCCATATCCTGATTCAATTTTGGAAAAACATGAACCAATACCATCCAAGGATTGGAATGAGACTAGTGATATATGGATAGACACACCAGAGGGATTAGAGGAAATGATAAAGGAATTGAAAAACCTGACAGAAATTGCTGTTGATTTAGAACATCATGATTACAGAACTTATTATGGTTTAGTGTGTCTTATGCAAATAAGTAATAGAGAAAAAGATTGGATAATTGATACTTTAAAATTAAGAGATGATTTACAACCATTAAACGAAGTATTCACAAATCCACAAATAATCAAAGTCTTTCATGGGGCATTTATGGATATAATATGGTTACAAAGAGATTTAGGATTATATATTGTATCATTATTTGATACTTATCATGCATCGAAAAAATTAGGATTTCCAAAATTTTCATTAGCATATTTATTAGAAACATTTGCAAATTTTAAAACATCTAAAAAGTATCAATTATCAGATTGGAGAGTTAGACCTTTACTGAATGCCATGAAAGCATATGCAAGATCTGATACTCATTTCTTATTAAATATTTATGATCAATTAAGAAATAAATTAATTGATCAAAGTAAGAAAGATCAAGATAATAAACTTCAACAAGTTTTATATGAATCACGTCAAGTTGCTAAGAGAAGATTTGAATATACAAAATTCCGTCCACTCAAAGATTCATTAGTTACTGCACCAATTATGGCATCCAATAGAGAAGAACCATATAATCTGATAATCTATCAATATAATGTACCAATTGAGAAGAAACCAATAATAGCTACACTTTATGAATGGAGAGACACAAAGGCTAGAGAATTAGATGAAAGTCCAAGGTATGTGATGAGTAATCAAGTTATGGTAAGTTTAGCTCAATTAACCTCTCCAGTTGATGCAAGTAAAGTTTTAGGATCATCAAGTTATTTAAGTGAAATTGTTAGAATTAATGCTAATGAGATAAGTAAAATAATGCAAGAAACCATGAATAAGATGGAAGAATCAGGTCAAGATTGGGAAATATCAAGAGAAGACAATGAAGGATTAGAAGGAGATGAAATGAATTTAACTAAATTATCATTTACTACTGCCGTATTTAAGAAATTAATTGAAAAATCTCAAATTTTCACGAAAATTGATAATAAATTGATTAAGGATAATTCACAATTATTATCAAGGGTATTTAAGAATGGAGAAGATGAATTTCTGATTGAATATGATGGAGAAGGAAACGTGATCCATCATAAAGGAGAAGAGTATATTGAAAGATTGAATTATGCCATGGAGCAATTTGATAAGATTAATCAAATCGAAACAGAAATGGTTCAAGAGAGTGTTGAAGCAAATAAGAAGGAAGAGCAAGAAGAGCAAAAGAAGGTACAACAAGAAGAGGAGGAAGAAGAAGAAGACGAAGCAGGAGATGATGAGATTGATAGTAATGAAGTGATCACATTAAAGAAGAAGAAAGCTCAAAAGAAGCCAATAGCAGTTAAGGAACAGGAAGAGAGTCAACCAGCATATGATTATGCCAATGCCGATAAGATAATGATTGATATGAATGATCGTCGTCGTCAAAATAACAAGAATAAAAAGAAGAGATCATTTGATCCATATAAACAAGAGCAAGGAGGTCCACAAGCAAGCAAACGTAGTAAGAAGATGAATAGTGGGAAGACATCTACATTTACGAATAAAAAAAGATGAAGTAACCAGAATTAAATATATATAGATTGCAAAAAAGCATTAAATTGCGACCAACACTACACAATAAACCAACACTAAAATGTACAATAACTAATATTAAAAGCAATAAGTAGATGAAATTATCGAGAAGAAATGGTACAAGAATCAAAGAAGAGGAACTAGTAAATGAAATTATCGAAAATAACTACCGAATTGTAAGGGCAACAAAGCGTTAGTCACGAACAATACAAGTGCAAGGAACAAAACTACCTGAGCCCCTTCGATTCTATTTTTTTTTTTTTTTTTTTTTTTTGTTTACGTGCAAACGATTGCAAATTGAGAACAAAATGTATTAAAAGCAAGTACTAATATAAAGAAGAACTAATATAAAAGAGAAACGAGAATTGAATAGAAACAAAACGTCAAAACATCATACCGAATCTAATTTTTGTAATGAGCAGGAGGAGGACCATCAGGTCTTTGGAAATCACTATTATCATAAGCACCAGATTGTTGATTACCACCGCCATAACTATTTACACCACCATTATAACCACCACCAGCATTATTATAACCGGAATTATTGTAGCCAGCATCATTTGGATGATAATTGGTACCACCTGGACCATCATTACCATAATAACCACCAGTTTGTTGAGTTTGGTAGTATTGATTATTAGGATATTGATTTTGCGGTTGAGGATTCACTTGAACTGGTCTCTTCTTTCTTCTTTTACAACAGCAAAATAAAACAATTAAAAAGATAATTGGAATAAGCACCAATACCCAAAGTATCCATCTGTAACGATACCATCCACTACGAGATGAACCTCTATTAGAGTAGTAGTACCTTTTCGAAATTGATGCACCCAGTTGTGCAATTGATTGAATATCTTTAACAAACATAATCAACCCAATTATAATAAAGAAGACTGAAAAAAAAAAAGAAGAAGATACAAGGATGAAAAAGAAGAATTGATAATATATATAAAAGAAAAGAAAAAACTGACTAGAAACAACGAAAAAGGGCAAAAGAAGAAAAACGCAATGAACCAACAAACCAAAAGAAAAAAAAAAAAAAAAAAAAAAA
>JAJMKE010000002.1:136673-241970 GCA_030569195.1 Hyphopichia khmerensis | reverse complement strand
TTAGCATTTCAATTGCTAAAAAGAAATTGAGTTAAACAAAAACAGTGGGTCATTTTTTTTGGTCATTGCCTTATCTGGATCTAAACTGTAGAAATGGTAAACTGTAGAACTGGGAAACTGTAGAAATGGTAAACTGCAGAAATGGTAAACTGCAGAAATGACTTTCTTGGGGGATAAACTGCAGTTTGCGTAAACTGTAAAAAAAAAAGAAAGAAAAAAAAGTAGGTATCGATTACATCACGATTACCTAAGCAATTACCTAATCAATTACATAAGCCAATGACACACGATTACATAATCAGCCAGTTCCCTTTTTGCTCGCTTTTATTAGCTCAATTGTTCGGCCATTGTTCTTTTCTTCTTTCTGCCATTTCCGACTTGCCAGAAGGGGTCCTCCTCCAGCGCCACCGAAAATGACTGGTAAAAAAGTGAGAGCTAGCCACTTTTTCTTTTCTCATAAGCGCCAACTACTTTCTTTATTAATTATTATTGAAAGGCTTAATCAAGTGGGAATTAACCTTATTATTAGGTGTAAGTGATACCTGCACAGACTAATTCTATTCATTTCAGTTAATACAGCAGTATTAATTTAAGCTATTACATGATTATACATCATACAACTTTTAACCGCTCAATCATTCCATTCATTTACAAATAAACAATTGACTAATTGTGAAACAATTAATATAATTGTCAAACAATTAACAACTTGTCAACAACTCAATTGAATGAATTGAATGAATTGAATAAGTTAAATGAATTGAATTAACTGAATTGAATTGAATTAACTGAATTGAATGATTGAATTGGAAGATCAACCATTCTCAATTTAGACCTCATACTGCTTTAGTGTTGGCCTAACTAGCCTTGCTTCTTCTAACCGCCTCAATATTTTTAGCTTTCTGTGACTTTTATTTTCATTTTATTTTTCTGTTGTTCGTTTTGTCATCTCCTTTCTCTTTTTCTTTTGTTCTTTGTTACCTCAACTCGCTTTCGCTAGCTTTCACTTTATTCGTTTAAATGCATCATATATAATAATTCGTTTTTTTTTTTTGACTTTTCAATTTAAATTGAATTAAAATTTTATTCTATTTACTTCATTTTCTTTCACAGAATTGCCTCCCCCCCCCTGCCCCTATCCTTTCAATTGGACGGTCACCGGGCGTCTTTACTACAAATTAGCCGATAAGAATTCATAATTCTAATTTCCTACCTGATATTGAAGTTATTAATTTGGCTTTAGACTTTTGACTTTGTCAATTTCTTTTTAATTAAAATAAAAAAAAAAAAGAAAGATCTCCAATTGTCTATTGCCATTGTTATTGGTGCTGTGTGCTTGTTCCTGTTGTCTAACACTTTTCTTTTTTCCCTTTTTTTTTTTGTCTTCTTTTCCTCTGGTTTATTAGACTTAATTTTTTTTTTTTTTTGGTATTTCCTCTCTTTTTTTCTTTTTATATACCATCATATTCGTTTTAACCTTCTGTTTTATTAATTCTTTTGATTCCTTTTACCATTTGCCCTTCCTTTTTTTTTTTTTTTTTTTTTTTTTTTTTTTTTTTTTTTTTTTTTTTTTTTTTTTTTTTTTTTTTTTTTTGTTACTCTTGCTAAGTTTAACTTTGTTTGACTTTTTCTTTTTCTTTTTGTTTGGTCAATTTTGCAAATCCTTTTCCTCTCCTTTTAGTTTAACTACTTTAGTCTCTTGAACAAACCATGAGTTTTTATATGGTCCCCACGGTCCTGTATCAGACCCAACAAAAATTGAAGAATGCTAAACAAAAGAAGAAGAAGACCTCTCATAAAAAACATCATCATCATCATCTGCAACATCACCATCAACAAGATCAAAATTCAAATTCAGATTTAGAGTCAAATACAAGTAATCATAAGAAAGATTCAACCTCTTCTTCTTCAAATAATCAACCTTTATCAAGTCCAAATTTAAATTCAAATCCTGATTCTCCTACTTCTCCAAATTCTTCACCTTTTTCTCCTAATCCAAATTTAAATTCTCACCCTTCCCCTCCATTAAGTTCTCATCATCAATTCCAAAATCCTTCAACTTTAGATTCTTTGCATTTTAATTATAATAATCCTTCAAATTCTTCAAAATTGAAAAATCATCTTATGAATGAAGAAAATTTAAATTCTTCACCTCCAGAATCTTCAAAATCAATTTATTCTTTTCAATTTTCTAATCCAGTTAATGATCAACAACCAACTCCTCAATCTTCTCATTTTAATCAAGGTGATTTATCCCCGGTATTACTGGATCCTCATAATTCATCATTTACTCCTCAATTGAATCCTTCTTCTTCTGCATCCATGTCTCATCAAAATATTGATGGTGGTAATCATAACACTAATCATGATTCCAATAATAATTCTCCCTTTATCTCTAACTCTCATGATGATTCAGATTCATCTTTTACTACAAACATTGCCTCTAAATTATCTGAACTGAAAATTCATCCAACCTCCCAAAATGTTCCTCCTTCTTGGTCTTTTGCAAATGATTCAATGTCTAGTCCTGATCCTAATGAAGTTAGATCTAATTCTCCAGCTTTTGTCTCACTGGATCCTAATTCTGCAACATCTACCCCTCATGATGACTCTCAATTTCGTCAAAATTCTTTACCAAATTCAATATTATCTTCTCACTCTTCTGGATCTTCCTCCTCCAACCTTTTCAGACGTAACTCATCTCTTGGTGCCGTTCCAAAACCAAATTCTTCTGCTCAATCCAGATTTACTAGAAGATTATCGTCACCTTTCTTACATGATAAGACAAAACACCATTTGACTTCTCATAATACTCAACGCAAATCTGAAAGTCCCTTACATTCTCCAAAACTGCCAGGAACAACTACTTCAAATGCCAATGTTGTAAAAGAAATTGATGGTTTCAAACAACAACCTTCTCATTCAAATAGTAGTGCTACTTTGAATTTTGCAAATCCAAGCTCTCCTAATTCTCCGTATGGTGTATCATCTGCTACTGGTCAAGGATCTTATTTTGCTTTTAAAATTCCTCAATTCAAACCATTGATTGATTTAGAAGGTTTGAATAGTCCAGATAGCTTACAAAAAAGTATGTTATCACCAGCCTTTCAGGTTTTCCGTTTTAATAATTATCTTGATATTTTATCTGAACATCAAATTAATGATCCAACCAATTTTGCTACAATAAGACATCATTCTTTAATGAAATTCATCAATCGTCATTTGAGAGTTAAGTATCTTAAAGATCGAAATTACGACTTTAATCAATCCGAAGATATTAGATCGTACGAAGCTCTATTAGCTTATGAATTATTGGCATGTCGTTCATTTCTTCGCCGTTTGATTTATTTAGAATCAAAAGCATCTTTAAAGAACACTATTGTAAATTGTGAAGAATTAGTTCAAGTCAATTTTACTAATTATATAAGATACATTCTTAACTTACCCGATTTAGAAGAATTACAATTAAAAGCTGATGATTTGGATGAAATTCAAAAGAACCATTATAGAATTAAGCAAATTTTCAATACAATTCAAGCAGGTCTTTACCATTTGAAAAGAGAAGACAGTGGTGATGAAATGACAAACTCATCAACAATTGTTAATCTTTTATTGCAATCTATAACCAAGGTTTCTTATGAATACATCTTGTTGGAAAAGTATCATATTCATATCATAACCAAATTGAAAAATAATTCCTTATTAGAAAGTCGTATTACTAAGAGATTGTTTAATTTGTTTCATTTGCATTTAACTTTGAAAAGATACGAATCAATTAAGGTTTTGAATTATAATATTCACTTTAGTGCACAGTTCCTGTGGTTTTTGTCAATAACAATCCCTTTTGTTAGAGTTTTTGAGTCTAACATATATTCTGAAGATGAAAAGTTGATTAATGATTATGATGCGTACTTCAATTATCAGCGAAACTTACCACAACTGGAAATGACGTCTTTCAAGGAATCAGACGTTGAATTATTTGAAAATTTTTATAAACATCTTAACTTCAAGAATGATTATAATTATTACCGTGGGCTTAGTTCAAAAAGTTTGGTTAATTTGCATCAAAAAATTGATGACAAGTCTCCAAAATATGCCCATTCTAAGATGGCAGAGCCCCTGGCCTCTTTTAGTCATAAGCCAATGAATTTCGAATACTATACAAAGTCATTATCAACAATTGAACTGGAGACCTTTTATGTGATTCATACAGCAGATCCCGTTTTACAATTTACTCCAAGTAATTATAAAATTGTCTTGAGGGAATTTTATCGTATATTAAAAGTGGGAGGTATTTTGGAATTACCCGTCTACAGACTTGCCGTTAATGACGTGAAAGATATTCAAAATGAAATGGCTAAAGCAAAGGAACAAGAAGATACAAAGCTGCAACCATCAGATTATTTAGATATTGAACTTTTAATCAAATTCAATATGATTCCCAACTTTACAAGAACTTTATTAAAGGAGCTTAACGTTGTATTTGGTACCAAAAACTTGAAGTACACTGTTTTGCTCTTGAATTCGGCCACTGAAGTTAACCGTTATCTCGTCAAGCATGTAGGCTTGACAATGAATGAAATTTTCGGCCAAACTGATAAATTCGCTGAAGGCTTTGGCATTGATGATTCCAAACTGGAAGCTATTAGTGATGGTGTTCATTATTACTATTATATCAAGGCCGAGAAAAACTAGATCTTACTTTAGAGTAAGACCTTTCTTATTTTATTTCTTTTTTGTATTATTATTTATTTCCAAATGTTCTTCACGACTCAATTTATGGTATACTTTTGGATGTGTTGCTTTTATTTTCTCTTGAAGTGAAAATAATTTTTGCCATGATATGTATATAATGTTCACATATAGACTTCAATTAGATTCTAAGATATTTTACCTAAGCAAAATAATTTGTTGTAGCCTTTCTAATAGCTTTTTATAGTTTTTTTGCAATCTACTGTTTCTGTGTAAGCAGAATGATATATGCTGCCAAAAGGGAAAAAAAGAATGAGTCAAACGTTTAGAAAGAAATAAAATAAATATGTGCGACAAGAGTCAAAAAATGAAAAAAAAAAAAAAAAAAAAAAAAAAAAAAAAAAAAAAAAAAAAAAAAAAAAAAAAAAAGGAAGACGTTATTCAAATACATCATAGACTTTTCGATCTGACTAGTGTATATATATCTTCACTTCTATACCCAGAATGGCTCAAACGGTTCATATAATTGACGTTGAAAGTGGAAATCTTCAATCTTTGGAAAATGCCATCAAAAAGATTGGTGGTTACGACATCAAATATATTCATAATTTGGAAGAATTCAATGAATGCAACAAGGATATCAGCAAATTATTATTTCCAGGTGTAGGTAACTATGGACATTTTGTTAGAGAGTTACATGAAAGAAAGTTAAGTGAGCCACTTCGTGAATATGCTGAAAGTGGGAGATCATTGATGGGAATATGTGTTGGATTGCAATCACTTTTGAATAGTAGTGAAGAAAGTAAAGGTGTCAATGGATTAAACTTCTTAAACTTAAATTTACGTAAATTTAATAGAAATGATGCAGTATTTTCTGAAAAGAAACAATCAAAATCTATCCCACACATTGGTTGGAATCGTATTACGAAAATATCTACTAGTGATAGTGAGGCATTGTCTGAGAAGCAATCATTATACGGTATGAATTTAGTCAATAAATACTATTTTGTTCATTCATATGCAGCAATTTTGAAGACTGATGATGATTTTAATACTGTCAAAGAAGCAAGTAAAGAAGGCTGGGAATTTGCTTATGCTAGATATGGATCCGAAACTTTCCTTGCATCAGTAAGTTATAAGAATTTCTTTGCTACCCAATTTCACCCTGAAAAATCAGGTATTGCTGGTTTAAAAATATTGAAGAGCTTTTTACAAGGTCAAAAATTTTCAACAGTGAGTGAAAGTGATGTACAAACTCATAAAGATGACGTGGAAACTACTTTGAGTGGGTTATCAAGAAGAATCATTGCTTGTTTAGATGTTAGAACCAATGATAATGGTGATTTGGTTGTTACTAAAGGTGATCAATATAATGTTAGAGAATCTGGAAGTGATGGTAAAGAAGAGGTAAGAAATTTAGGTAAACCAGTTGAATTAGCAACCAGATACTATCTTCAAGGTGCCGATGAGGTTACTTTCTTAAACATCACTTCATTCCGTAACTCTCCAATCAAAGATTTACCAATGTTGCAAGTTTTAAGTAAAGCTGCAGAAAATATATTTGTTCCTTTAACTGTTGGAGGAGGTATAAAAGATTTAGTTGATCCAATTACTGGAGAAGAATATCCAGCAGTGAAAGTTGCTCATTTATATTTCCGTTCAGGGGCTGATAAAGTAAGTATTGGATCTGATGCAGTTACAATTGCTGAAAGTTATTATGCCAATAATAAAACAAAAACTGGTAAAACATCAATTGAAACTATTTCTTCAACATTTGGTGCTCAAGCCGTGGTTATTTCTGTTGATCCAAAAAGAAAGTATGTAAATTCACCAGAGGAAACAACCATGCAAACCATTGAAATCAAAGATGCATCTAAATTTGGTCCAAATGGAGAAAAATATTGTTATTATCAAGTGACTTCTCAAGGTGGTAGAAAAACTCATGAGCTTGGTGCTCTCGAATTATGTCTTGCTTGTGAAGATTTGGGTGCCGGTGAAATTTTATTAAACTCCATAGATCATGATGGCTCTAATAAAGGTTATAACTTAGAATTATTAAGTCAAGTGAAGGAAAATGTTTCAATTCCTGTCATTGCTAGCTCTGGTGCTGGAAAACCAGAACACTTCAAAGAAGTTTTCAAGTTAGATTGTGGAATCGATGCAGCATTAGGTGCCGGTTTATTCCATCGTGGTGAATACGAAGTCAACGATGTTAAAAAATACTTACAATCATCTGCTAAAATGGATGTTAGATTAGATGATACCGTTGAATTATAGTCAAATAGATAAAAATAATCATATACATAGATTTTCATTAATATATAGACTTATACTTCATTAAATTTCGCTCATATTAGTCCCTTTCAACCACTTCTCCGAACTCGTGGAAGTGGTTGTGCAGACAGTTGACGAGTTGATGTATTGCGTCGTTAGTAAACCTAATCCTTTGTCCCCACACAAAGTCTCATTACAACTACTCCCAAAATTCTCGGTAAGTTTGACCTCTTCACCGTGAATAACCACAAAGCACATTTTAAACTTACAAGTTCTTTGGATCCTTTGTAATTTAGAGCCTTTGACTCTTCTTTTGGCCCTAACTTCCTCTTAAAGCTGCTCTTTGTACAACTGCTTTTCTTTTTTTCTTACAATTTTTTTTTTTTTTGTTGTCAATCCTCGGGGTTCAACAGAGGCAATTTTAACAAGGGATCCATTTAAGCAGAACAAAGTAAAAGAGTTCTTAGCAACACGTTTCCGTTTCTACAATCATTCTTGTTATTTATGTACTTGAGCCAGACTATTTGAATTAAAGAGCAGGTTATACATGTCAAATAGTGTTTGAGAGTATATTGCTCGTTGCATCAATTGAAGGAAAAGGTTTATTACAACCTATGAACTGGAATCAAAATTTGAAATAAGAATTCTTTCTCTATGGAAATTCCAAAAGCTAATAATCAGCTTCCAAAGGGTTCTAGGTCGGGCTCATTACCTACAAATGCATTAACTAGTAGTAGTGAATCAGGTTCTCCTCAACTTTTATCGATAAAAAAGGTTAATTCATCGCCCGTTCTGTCAAATCTTCCACGAATTTATCATAATTTAAGAGTTTCTGATAAATCAGGTCAGTTAGGCTCTTCTAGCAGTAATGATAGTACTCCATCTGGTAAAACAAATTTCCTAAAGAAAATTTTGAGCGGTGGTAGTAATAAATCTAATGAAGACTTGAATGAATCGATATCCACTTCTTCTTCACCTCCGTTGGCTCATACTCCATTAACCTCACCGAGCCTACCTAAATCTTCTCGGTCTGATGGTGGTATTACTACAAGAGTAGATGAGTCAAAAGCATCTAATGAATTATTTGATATCAACAATTCAATACCGACTAGTGAAAGTCGTAACAATAACTCTGAACTTTTAAGTGCTGGCATTGAAAATGGTTGCGATTCTATTAGTCCAACTATATCACTTACAACCTTGGATAATAATTGTGAATCAAACTTTTCCCAAATTAAGAATAGGGACCATTTAAAAATCCCTTCTGTATTTTTAAATGATGGATTACCCTTACTTAAGTTTTCCCATAAATCAAAGAAAAGAATCTATTTCAAATTCGATCCTCATGATCTTGTATTTTCTTGGAAAAGTTCATTAACGTCGGCTTCCATGCTAAACTCAACTAGTAGATTGCTCTTGTCTTCAACATCGCATCCACTAAAATCTAAGATATACGAGTTTTCTATTGATGATATAAAAAGTATTACTTATCAAAGTGATGCTTCAAACTATAGAGAAGAGCTTCATGTTTCTAAGGAATTTGAAGATCAATGGCTTTCAATGATTTACTATGATAATAAGAAGAGGAAGTTGAAAACTCTACATGTTATTGCAGATAGCCAACACGATTTTAAGAAATTAGTAACTGTAATAGAAATTGCTACTAGATTGAAAAATGATTTGGCAAGAGATTTTTTCATTGACTATAAGGATATTGATGACTTCAAGAGAAGCATTGTGATGGGAAAGGCCATTGAAGAGAAAGATAAGCAGATCAAGGAATTTTTAAGCTTCGATGATATCTTGAAATACCTGAAGAGACTTAATATGAATATAAATCCAAGTTATTTGGAAAAAATTTTTAACCAAGTACTAGTATCTAATTTTTCTAATTTTAATTTATCAGGTTCTGTCTCGCAAAGAAGCTTAGGGCATGACCATGATGCTATTGTTCCAACAAAGATAGAGCATTCTACTCTGCTTCCAATTACAAAAAGCCCCCCATTATTATCTTCACATACTTGCTTAAATTTTGACCAGTTTAAAAAATTTGTTTCAATATTGAAAAACAGGGAGGATATAAATCGCATTTGGGAAAACTATTGCGATAAGTTTTCAAATGTGATGTACATAAGTCAATTCAAACAATTTTGCATCGAAACTCAACGTGATATCTTTTCCAATGATGATCTAATCAAAATATTCAAGAAATTCTGTGGATCTTCAAATGATTTTTGGATACCAGAGAATCTCAACAACTATTTATTATCAAAGTATAATACCCCTTTCCGAGCTGTTGATACAAATCAGTCCTACTTTGATCGACCCTTGAATGAATACTTTATATCGTCATCTCATAATACTTACTTGATGGGTCGTCAAGTTGCTGGTGATTCTTCTGTCGAAGGCTACATTAGGGCATTGCATAGGGGATGTCGATGTGTTGAGATTGATGTTTGGGATGGTATCAACGATGATTCGGTGGACCTGGTTAGCGAACCAATCGTAAGTCATGGAAGAACTTTTACAACTGAAATTTCCTTTGAAAATGTAATCAAGACTATAAAAAAATATGCATTCATAACTTCACCCTATCCATTAATTATAAGTCTAGAAATCAATTGTTCAATAGAAAACCAATTAAAAGTGGTAGATATATTAAAGGAAACTTTGGGTGAAACTCTCATCACTGAACCCTTGGATGAATCAAATACTCTTCCTTCACCATTACAATTGAAGCATCGAATTTTGATAAAAGCCAAAAAGACAAGTCCCTTCACAAATCTAGTTGGAAATGAACTAGGAAACTTTATGTCAACTAGCACCACGACGTCTTTTAGTGAAGATAATGGCGCAAATAGTAATAATGGTACGAGTAGAAGGTCATCATTTTCAAGTTTGAAAAGAAGACGCAAAGGTTCTAAAGTATCAGATCAACTAAGTGACTTGGGTGTTTATCTTCAAGGTATAAAGTTTAGAAACTTTTCATTACCTGAATCTAAAACGTTCAACCATTGTTTCTCCTTGAGTGAAAAGTCTTTCAACTCCATGTTAAAAGATCCTATCAAACAGTCATCCATTGATAAACATAATAGGAGATACTTTATGAGAATTTATCCTTCTAAAATGAGGCTTCGGTCTTCTAATTTTATTCCTATTCAGTATTGGTCGCATGGATCTCAAATGGTAGCTACCAATTGGCAAACATATGATTTGGGTCAACAAATAAATGAATCCATGTTTGAGGCAGTCCATAAAAAGGGCTATGTTTTGAAACCTTCAAATTTAAGAAGACCATTACTTAAAGCAGAGAAATATGTTCAAGTGGATATTAAAGAGTATAGATTCAATATCGAAATAATAAGTGCACATCAATTACCAAAGCCTAAAAATTCTGTTTTAGCCATCAATCCATTTATCACTTTTGAAGTGATTGGGGCTCAAAATATTATTTGGGATGATGGTTCAAGTACACTGAGAACACCTATAGTCTCGGAGAATGGGTTCAATCCTGTTTGGAACTCTGTTTTTAGTGGGAAAATTGTCAGTGACAATGACTTGGTCTTCATACGACTTCTCGTTAACTCATCGTCATCACAAAAGGCTGATGAGGTCAATACTCTTGGAAACTTTGTTGCTAGACTTTTTGATTTGAAAACTGGCTACAGATACCTTCCAATTAATGATTTATTCGGAGAGGAATTGGTATATTCATCTTTATTTCTCAAAATTAACTACGAGCAGATATGAAACCCTTAGCATTTATTTTACTTTCAATTATTGACCTTATGGATCCACCATTTTAATATTCTATAATAAAGTATGCTTTATATTTAAAATGTAGATAATTTTTCAGCCAAATGTTATGAGCTCGTGCGCGACTTTTACTTTTTTTTTTTTTTTTTTTTTTTTTTTTTTCTCATCTAATCTAAAATGAGATGGGGTCGTAATAGAAATCAACTTAATATTTGATTTAACCATACACTTTCAAACCAAAAGGTCTAATATTACAGAATATGGGTAAGATATCGGTTTCTGATAGCAAGGCGAAACAACGTCATAACCCTTTGATCAGGGATATTTCCAGTGAAGGAGGAAACTTGAGAACTACCCCTAGATCCAATAATGATTCTAAATCAAAAGAAGAAGAGGAAGGATACTTGGATGCAGCTACTTCAAGAAAGATTTTACAATTAGCAAAGGAACAACAGGAAGAGTTGGATGCTGAAGAAAACCAAGCTCAAAATAAGCCAAGTTTTACTGAATCACTCAGAAGTCAAGTAAATGAAGATGAAGAAAGTGATGAGGAATATTCTGAACTTGAAGAAGATGAAGAACAATTTTATGATGAAGAAGATGTTGAAATCGATGAAAAAGATGCTGCCATGTTTGAAAAATACTTTCAAAATAATGATAATTCAAATAACGATGGCTCGATAAATTTAGCTGATAAGATTTTGGCAAAAATTCAAGAAAAGGAAGCATTCAAGGAACAACAAGCTAATGGTGGAAGACCAGAGGATGCCGTTTTATTACCCCCTAAGGTTATCATGGCATATGAAAAGATTGGTCAAATTTTATCCACTTATACTCATGGTAAACTTCCAAAATTATTCAAGGTTTTACCATCATTGAAAAATTGGGAAGATGTATTGTATGTCACTAATCCAGAGAAATGGACTCCACATGCGGTTTATGAAGCTACCAAATTATTTGTTTCGAACTTGCAAGCAAATGAAGCCCAAAAATTTGTTGAGTCCGTCTTGTTGGAAAGATTCAGAGCATCTATTGAAGATTCAGAAGATCACTCATTAAATTATCATATCTATAGAGCATTGAAAAAATCCTTATATAAACCAGCTGCATTCTTTAAAGGCTTTTTATTACCTTTAGTCGACTCACATTGTTCAGTAAGAGAAGCTACTATTGCTGCATCTGTTTTAGCCAAAGTTTCCGTTCCAGTTTTACATTCTTCAGTTGCATTAACACAATTGGTTCAAAGAGACTTTAAACCACCAACTACAGTCTTCATCAGAGTCTTAATCGAAAAGAAATATGCTTTACCATATCAAACTTTAGATGAGCTTGTGTTTTACTTCATGCGCTTTAGAAGAGCTGCTCAACAAGAAAATAATAACATGATGGAAGAAGATAGTAAACCACAAAAGAAAGATGATTTACCTCCTTTACCAGTAGTTTGGCACAAGGCTTTCTTATCATTTGCCCAACGTTATAAGAATGATATAACTGATGATCAAAGGGATTTCCTTTTGGAAACTGTGAGACAAAGATTCCATCACGCTATTGGACCTGAAATCAGACGAGAATTGTTGGCCGGTAAACCAAGACTTACGTCCGAGCCAATTAAAGAAGCAGTCATGATTGATGCCTTTTAAACCCAAATGTCCTCATTTAAAAATTCGCCTTGTATTTTAGATACGTAATGTTCATAATATTATATTAAAGTAAAAATTTAAATACTACTGTAAAGTTGTAGAGTTGGAGTCTAAAATGGGAAAAGAAAACTTATTAAATACATAAAAAAAAAAGAAGTACTTTCTACTGGAAATGAATCTAGATAATAAGCAAGATGAAGCTTGAGTAAGAAAAGAAAGATAATTAGTCTATTCATGATGCTTGTAAGTAAATTAATATGTCCTTCGAGGATTATAATTTAAACATGACCAACCAGGGTTGAGGTTCTTTTGCGGGCTTCGTCGCATAATGTGTCGAAATTAGCAAATAAGGCATAGTAACTTTGAACGACACCAATCATAGTTAATGCAACTGTAGTACCAATCCAGAGACCATGCAAAGAGCCTTTCCATTGAGAATAAAATGATAAATAAATAGACATGGGGATTCCTACGACATAATAGGAAAAAAGATTTACTATACCACCAATCTTTGTTTGACCTTGTCCTCTCAAGCAACCAGCCGAGTTAGCATTCATGGCATCGGAAATTTGCATAAGGGCAATTAACCACATAATGTTTTTCACAGTAGCGATGACGGTTTCATCATTAGTAAATAATTTCGCAATAGGAGTTTGGAATAAATATAAAGCTGAAAAGTTAAGAACTGAGACAAGCAAACCAAAGCTTAATGCGACTTGAGTGGATTTTCTGGCGGCTTCACCCAAACCAGCACCCAAAAAGTTAGCAATTCTAGTTGAGGAAGCAATACCTATGGCAAAGGGAACTTGATAAGTCAATGATGCCATAGTTGAGCCAATTGATTGGGCAGCAAGTTCAATTGTACCAATATAGGAAGCCATTAAAGTCAAAATTTCAAAAGCCAAAAATTCCGCTTCTAACATGATAAGACCCGGAATTGCCAAATAAATTAATTTATCCCAAGCCCTGAATGCTTCCTTTATGTCTATACCACCCCAACAGATCAAAGGATGTAACTGAGAAGGTGTATCTTCTGCCTTGACAAAATAAACGGTACAAATATATAAACCTATTGCCATAAGCCAGTAATTAATAGCTACTGCCATTGGGGCACCTAAGTACCCAAACTGGTTAACGAAGAAGATATTCATCAAAAGGTTAGAAGGAGCAGCAAATAATAAAACATAGGTAGATATGTGGTAGATACCTTGAGCTTGCAAGAATCTTTTACCACATTCGAAAAGAATATATGCGGGAATACCAGGAGTAATATATTGAAGGTAAACAGCCGCCAATTTAGCAGTTTCTTTATCTGGAAGGATGAGAGTAATTAATTTATAACCGAAAAACAACCAAATAATCAAGATTGGTGCCATAACAACAATGATTAATGCTGTACATTTTTGTAAATAAACACCAACCAATCTGTAATTTTTAGCACCGAATGCTTGAGGACATAAGGTATCCAATGCAGTAGCGATACCTTGAATGGTGGCATAACCAGTTATATTTGCAGTCATTGATCCCATTGAAACAGCTGCTAATTGAACAGCACCCAAATGACCAACTGTGAAAACAGATACAGTAGAAAGAGAATTCTGTAAAAGGAAAGTCATCACTAAAGGAATCGAAGATTTAATTAATGATTTCAATTCGGTGGTAGTTGTTGTAGTACTGATATTATGAGAAGTGACAGCATTCTCGAATATGTCAGCCACTTCTTCGTCATCATCATCATGAGGAACAAAAATCTTATTATCTCTCAATAATTCACGTTCTTGATCTATTAAATCTTTAGAAACACTAGATTTTCTACGACTTTTCGAGTCATGTTCATTCGGACGGGTAGAGCTTCCTAACAATGGAGCAGTTTCAGAAGCTGTTGGAATAGAGGACTGACTTATATTTGAGCCTCCAAAAGACAAAGATGCTTCATTATCATCGAATACTGAATTTCTATGGGAGCGGATAAAGTCAGTAGGAAGAAATAAACCTTGTTTACCGACCGAGCCATATACCGTTGACGCTCTTCTTTCAGAGTTTGAGTGAGTAAACTGATGAGACTTGTCAGTTGAGGACATTATCTCGAATATAATAACTTCTTTTGGTACAACAAATAAAGTAATTGAATTATAATTAAAAAATTTAAAGATGGAATTTTTCTACCGATAAGTTTTTCTTTCTTTTTTTTTTCATCCTTCAGTATAAACCCGTACATTTTATCGGTACTAACTAAAAGGGTATTTAACTATTAAGCATAGAAGTCTACTGAAATGATAAAGGAAAGCCAATTTTCTTAAAGTATGGCAAAGGAGAATAAACTTAATATACATTGAAAGAGATTGATAAATTTCTATACTATACTATACTATACTATACAACAGGGGAAGGAAAAAAGCAAAACTTTTTTTCGAATTTAATTCAGAAGGGTCATAAAGACAATTTGAAATTATTGTTGATCATTAATATTGGATAAGAGCTGAGCCAAGCACCTTTTAGTTGCAATATCATCTTGTAAAATAAGAGAAAAAGTACCATCTCTTAATGGTTCTGGTAAGATATTAGCCAAAGCTTTTCTAGCTTCCAAATTATCTGACAATCTCATATAACATCTAACAACGTGTTTTAATAATCTGCAAGAACTATTTGAAGGTTGTTGTTGAGAAGCTTGAGTTGTTGCACTCAATTGATCAATCATTTTTGATAAAACTGAAGCCACGGTATGAAATCTTTCATAAGTAGTACATATATATGATAATCCTTGATCATCTAATAAAATTTTTTGTAAAATAAAAATTGCAACAGTTTTAGATAATTCAGAAGAGATTTCCATAATATTCAAACATAATGGAACAATTTCAGTAGTTAATAAGAAATTAATTACTTCTGGAGTATCATTTTTAACTAATGCTCCAATAACTCCCAAACTAGTAAGTCTTAAATATTCAAAAGATCTTTGTCTAGCATTAGTTGATAAAAATGGATATAAATATAATGGTAAATTAGCACTTAAAAACCATCCTCTTGTTTGAACATTTGATGCAACACATTGAAGTAATGCTAATGCATTACAAACCCTATTTGAAACTGATGCAGTTAATACTGGTGGATTTAAAAATGGATATACTGATATGATTTCTTCTAATAAAACAGTCATTACTCCAAATGAATTCCATAATACTAAAGCTAAATCATCATATTGTTCTCTCTTTTTACCTAATTCTAATAATGCCCGTTCTCGATTGGTACCAGATACCAATTCCGATATCCACTGATATATTTGTCTATCATTCAATGCCTTATTCTTTGCGTTAGCCCCATTCGTATCAACTGGATGTACCTCTTGAACTGGTGGTGTCACTTGGCCTGCTATTGGAGGTGGTGGAGCTGCTGCTTGCGCAGCTGCTGTACTATACATGATTTCAAATTAAACAATGCCGGTTTTCAAATCTACTTCAATAATACGGTCTGCTGCAATTCCTTGAATGTTATTACCTGTGGTTGATCCAATCACCTTCTTGTATAATGTAAACTTCTATGGTTTGAAGTAGTTGTAGACTGACGTTGAAATAAATTGTACTCTTTTCAGGTTTCTCAGGAAAAAACAGAGAAAAAAAAAAAGAAAAAACCGAAAACCAAAAAAAAAGCAAAGCGTTCTAAATTGAGCTTTGAGAAAAAAAAGGAAACGACCTCGGAGAGGCTCGAACTCTCGATCTTGAGATTAACAGTCTCACGCCTTAGCCAACTTGGCCACGAAGTCGTTCTAAAACCCGTACATCAGGCACCTCAGGTGCATCGACCACTAGGCCAACTGCGGATTTCTATGACGAATTTTTTTTGTGGTTTTTTGGGGGTGGTACTTTTATTGAAAAATTTTGAAAAAACAATTTTGAGGAAAAGAGGGGATTTTTGGCTAAAAAGGCTCTTTTATTGCTTTTGCTTTTAGTATTTTAGTGAAGGCTTGGGGTTTTGATCTTTTACAGTGAAAAGTAAAAAAAAAAGAGCTAAAAAAGCCTCTTTTTGGTTTTTTTTTTTTTTTACTCTCCCATATAATAGCTAAATATTACCTAACGAGTGAAGTAGGGGTTCGGAAAGCTTGTCAGATTGGAAAGTTGAATTTCAAAGAAATGGATAAATCTGGTTATACTTTTTGAGTGTAAAGCATGCAAGAAACAAGCATGTAGACAAGGGCTAAAAAAGTGTATATCTGTAAAAAAAAAATCTGTGAAAAAGAAAAATACCTGTGATCATCACTCAATGACATTTACTAACGATATTGGAGAATGAAAAAACCTCGTTGATGCTAAATTCTGCAATAATTAGAATTTGGGTGCAAAAACTAACCCCTTTTGGAAAGTATCTATTCTCAGAAAAATCTTTGAGAACATTCTTGAATTGACTGCTCTCAAATGAATTACATAGAGAGATCCTCACATTTCCTAGCTATCAAAATCTTCTCTTGTAAACTCCTTTCAATCAAGCCAAAGTCTTTTCTCTTGGGCTTCTGTAATTTTGTATTCTTTCACCCGACCTTTTCAATGGGAGTAAAAGGTTGTTCGTTATATGTAATAGCATGTATACATAATAAAGTCAATACATAATTGTTGTTTCAAATGTGTCTCCAAGGTGAAAGCACTGCTTGATTAGCTTGTAGGGCTTGTAAGAAAGCCAAGAAATTCAAATATCATTATTTGTCTAACTGTTCTGTATACTTGCAAAAGGCGAACTTTGATTCTTCACAGAGGCAATTATGGAACCATGGGAGAAATTGACTTGTTGATTTCCAGAGTGTATGCAGATAATCCTTTTAAGCGTAGATTAAGCTGTTTTTTGAAAAAAAATCGTTTTGTATGAAAACTTTTAGTGGTACGAAGTCAACAACTTAATTTTTGTCACAAATTAGTGAAAAATTGCAAAAAGATTAAAAATTAGTTCAAATTGAAATTTAGTGAATTATAATACAGTAAGGCAAATATATTTATTCATTAAATGTGAAAAGACGTAATAAAACAAAATGTGAACTTTTAAAATGGATTAAAAATTAGGAAACTATATAATTTACAAATAAAATTTTTTGGATTCTATATACTTTTTGAATGAAGAATCATATTTTAGTTATGATGAATCTGATTATTCATCAATGTCTTCATATTTTTCTAACCTGTCTTCTGCTTGATCTTCGTCAGTGATTTTGATACCACCACTAACGGAGAATTGACCACCAGCACCAATAAGTTTAATATCATGAAATTTGGTTGCAGTATTGACGATTCTAGTAGGTTTTTCAACATCACCATCTAATGGACCCAAACCAGGAGCATAAGTATCACCGAAACCCCAAGCATATACCATTCCATCATCGGTGATGGCAAATGAATGATGAGAACCAGCACCAATAGCTTTAGCTTTAACTTTACTTTCTTTTTTACCAAAATGGATGGCAGTTGGTTCTGGAACAGATCTTGCATTACCATGTTGATCTTTATAAGTAGATTCAGGTAATTCATCTTTAGGAATTCCAATTTCTTTCATATCATAACGGCCCCAAGCTAAAACAGTTCCGGTAGCAGTTAAAGCCATAGTATGGTGTTCCCCACATGCAAATTCAGTAATATTTTTATCAGATAAGTTTGGGATTAAAGTTGGTTTAGTTATTAAAGAACCATCTTCCAATTCACCATTTGAATCGGTTAAAGCACATTGACCAAATTGATTCAAACCCCAAGCAAAGACTTTATCATTATGATCAATGGCAAAACAGTGGAAATCACCACTAGCAATGTATTTAATATTGTATAAACCAAATTGTTGTGGTTCCAAAGAACTCAAACGGTGTCTCTCCAAGATACGACGACCCAATTGATATTGTTGACCATTACCCCAAGCATAAACAATTCCTTTAGAATCAAGGGCCAATAAATGATCTTTACCAGCAACTAATTGAACGATATTATGTAATTGATTAATTTTTAATGGAGTAACTTGTTTTTTGATATCTTTCAAGAAACCTAATTCACCTTCATTACAGCGAAAAGTACCCCATGCATAGACATCCCCACTACTATATAAAACTGCACTCAAATTATCAGTGGCAGCTAATTGAACAATCTTATCATCATTATTTTCTGGTAAATTTTGAACTAAACCTGGTGTAGATTCGGCTTCATTCAAATCACCATCTTCATCGTCGGATTCATTTTGATCCATATCTTTTAAAACTTCTTTAGCCCCACTAGTATCTCTCCCTAATACTTTACTATCATTAGTACCCCAGGACCATACTTTATTATCTGAATCTAATGCTAATACATGCATACCACCAACAGCAAAATCAACTATACCTTTGTTACCAATTTTTTCACTAGTTAAATATGGATTTAATCTTGGTCTTTTCACCTCCTTAGTACTGGCACTAGGTCCTAAACCTAACTCACACATTGATCCTGTACCCCATACAAAGATATCTAGAGGTTCAGTCTTAACTGATTTAAATTCGTTAACATCAGGCAATTTAGAGTACGAATGTAAAATGAACGAAGAAGTTGCTGCTGATTTGGTTCTTTTGGCTCCGTTTGCTTGAGGTGAATCCTCTTTCCTTTTTCTTTGTAAAGCAACCATCCTGACTGCTTATATATATTATGATTGAATATAAAGTATCTTTATACAAATTGAAACTTCAAATTGAAATCTGCAAATGAAAATTGGTGATGCTTATTCATTTCTAAAAATCGAGTGGAAAAAAACATTTTTTTTTCAAGGTCATACTGCATACAAGGTCCTTTTTTTTTATTCGGTTTTGGTTGCTGAAAAATGTATGGAGGTTTACCATACAAAAGGTTGTAAAAAGATGGAAAAGGCTGTAAAAAGATGGAAAAAGATGGAAAAGGCTGTAGAAAGAAGAAACAAGATGTACAAGGCTATCATATTGGAAAGGGAGTGAAACTTAAGTATGGAAACGTTTATGTATGGGTATTATTAAATATATACGTTAAAGAAATATGTAAGAAGAAAGACAAAATGATTAAAACGAAACAAAGGAAACCGTAAATACTTGTGTAAATGAAGAGTAATTTTGAAATGAAGAAATTGAATAAAAGGAGATCAGTAATGATTAAACTGATTTATCTTGAGGCTCATTTAAGAGGTTATCGGTTGGAGATGCATAACCTTTCTTCTTGTGCAAGAATTTATGCTTATATTCAATGAGGAATCTAGCATAGTTCATTATGAGGTAACCTAATGAACCACAAGCTCTAAAGAAAGCTAACATTGCAACCATCCATAAGATGCAAGCCAAATATAAGTTCTTTTTGGTTTCACCTGCTGAATATACTTGAAGCATTGTCATGATAAAGATCAAGTTAGACATTAACCAAATTAAAACAACTCTAGTACGAACGTCTTTAGCATAATCTTCACCTTCCATTTTTGGTTCAGGTTTAGCGGCTTGTAAAACTTTTCTATTGGCTCTTCTGGTTCTAATATTGTATAATGTTTCAAGATAGACTTCATCGACATTCACATCAACCACAATAGCAAAAGCACCTTGATCGTTTTGTTCAATACGGTAGGCATTAGTTTTATCATCAGTTGGATTGTTATCACCTTTAGTACCCCAAGAAACATCATGAGTATTACAGAAAGCAAAAATTTGTAAAGTACAAGTATAAGATGGAATCATCAAGAAATATTGTACTGAACAAGTAAGCATATGCCATGGATCCAAATATAAAATGGACATTAATGTATAAAGACCATACGTGGATAATAAGGAAACAACAATACTAACAAACACATAGGTGGAAGAATCACCCATACCAAAACTCTTGATACTATTGAAAACGAAAAAGAAACCAACAATTAAAGCATACAATGCACAGACAGTCAATAGAATAATCAACGTTTTAAATATTGCCCTCGATGCTTGTGGTCTGTTACCAATTGAAACAATAAATAAAGAAGTTAAACAACAAATACAAAGATAATTGAAAATTGTGAAAATCCAAAATCCACCATTATGACCAATATGTTTAGTTGAAATTAAAGAACCGGTTAAAAAGTAAAAGGTTAAGTAAAAATTACTTAAGGAGAAGAATGAAAAAACAAGAGTGATAAATTGATAAGTAAATTCAACTGTCAACCAAAATTTTCTCATAACTGTATGATTAGTACTCCAAATTCTACCACCATGACGTAAAGAATATAAAGCTGCAAAAAATGCACCATTAATCCAACGTCTTCTTTGAGATAAAAATTCTGCAATACTTTCTGGAACATCAGTTTCACCAGTTGCCAGCTTAACAAATTTAAGAACCCAATTTTCATTTTTCTTAGCAACCAATTCCCAACATAAGATTCTATCTTCTGCTAAGTACATATTTGCTTCGAAGAAATTAGTTTTACTATTTGTTTTTTCTCTTTCACTTTGAGCACTTAATAAATCTTCACCTTTGAAATAGGATGCCAAGGGTCCGGTACCATCATCATGATTTTTCAAAGCGATATATCTATAAGCAGACAATGCACCTGGCAAAACGGAAATATAACCAAAGAGAGATTCTAAAGGTTTATCAAGAATGTTTGACATTTTATATTCAAAATTTTGAGAAGCCACCAAAGGATTTGTTAAATTGAGCCAACCTTTACCTTTCATTGCTTTAATTTCACCAGCAGCACCAGCGACATTAGAATCTCTATCAAAAGCTTTCCATAAATTATAAATGGCATTATCATCAGGTTTTGTACCAACATCTAATAATACCACCACATTTGGATCTAAAATTGGACAGAATGCATTGAATAACCATCTATGAGAATTAATTTTCTTTTGATTACTTTCTTTTAAACAGAATAAAACTTGAACAGGACATAAAGATCTTTCACTACCTTTAAATTTTAAATTTTCATCAATTGAGATTTGAGTAGTATATTCGAATAAATGAGCTTTAACTTTTTGATCATTAACATAAGGTCTAGCCAAATTTTCTTGATAACAACCAGTTGCAGTTAATAATTGTAATACTGAGTCATTAACTTTATTTCTACCATCAGCCACAACAATAACTTGAACTTTTTTCCAAGAATCTCTACCCCAAGCGGTAGATCTTGGTCTTTTAACAAGGTTTGCAACATTTTTCATAACCCCATGCATAGTTCTAGCAAAAGAAAATTCATCTTCATTATACATGGTAACACAAACCACGATTTCAGTTTCACGACCATATTTTGCAGCTCTTAAAGTAAAACCTTCAGCAATGAATTCATCTGGTTCACAAGTACAAGCGGTATAAGTCATATTAGTAAATTCACCATGTTCAGATTCAGTTTTAGTAAGAAATTGTTTTAATTTATCAGGAATTGGATTTTCTAAAACCAAATTACCAGTTTTACCACCAATTAATCTAACTTTACGTCTAGTGATAGTTTTAGCTCTATGAGGAACGTATTCATTATCGATATTATCCATCATATTTCTATCGATATCACTTGATCCATCACTAGCAGCACCAAATTCACTACCATTTACAGGAACCCCATTCATTGATTCAGTAGCATAATCATCATCAGCATAAGATTCTCTACCATAAGTATTACCGGAATAAGAAGAAGCTGCTTCGAATTCTTTTTGATAAGAATCATAATCATAATCATCTTTAGCAATGGTTACTCTTTTTTCTTCTCTTGAATCATTAAGAGCTGTAGTTACATCATCATCATCATCTGCAGCATCATCATCATAAGGATTAGCTTCAGCATAAGTTCTTGGAGAGAAGATTGGTTGAGGAGGTTCTAAAACACGATCACTTTTGGAGGAGCTATGAATTGATCTTGCAGCGCCACCATACAGGGAACCAAATACTGAAGCATTTAAATCATTAGCAGCACCAAAGATAGCCGGATTATTAGCATAACGAGAACCGGCTACTGAACCTTGATAAGCCGAACGTCTTGGAGAACCACCAAAGAAATCACTATCATCATCAAGATCATCACTCATGAGCATTTCGGTTTGTTTTTGTCTTCTTGGAGATTCTCTTGAGGTGAATTGAGCTCTTGGAGTAGAATCGGAGGTATCAGTAATGGAAGGACTAAATTGTAGATTAGGAGTTGCATCAAGGATATTTGCACTTGGGTTTCTAGCATGAACCCTCGAGCTTCTAGCAAAGATATTAGGAGATTGTCTTGATTTACTTTGTTGTTGTTGTTGTTGTTGATGAGGACGTTGTTGAGTAGATTGAGGAAATGCCATGAAATTAGATTCTTCATCATCATCATCTAGATCTATTTGATAGAATTTTTTAGGAGAAGAACGATCACTGGTGAAAGCAGTTGAAGGTAAGGAAGGGTGACCTTCATCACTCTGGTCTCTAAAGGGACCATCATCAAAGGGATTAGACATTTTTCTATGAGTCCCGAAATCAACAAAAGAAAAAGAGGATGGAAGAGAGTAAATAAGAAGAAATCAGTAAATAAGAAGAAACCAGTAAATAAGAAGAGACCAGTAAATAAGAAGAGACCAGTAAATAAGAAAGGAAACAAATGAAGTTTATAAGATAATAATATCAAAACTGAAAAAGCAAAAACAATTTTTTGGAAAACGCAAGATTCACCCCGTAAGTAGGAAGAGTTAAGAACAATAATCCCAAACTTAATTGAAATTTTTAAATTTTTCTAAAGCCAAAACTACAAAACTGAAATTGTATGGGTTACTTTTTTGTATTCGATATAAATAAATCACTCTAACCATTGGGAGTTGACATTACAATGTTTAAAATTGATTATGTTCGTGCTTGTGCCATTGCTCTTTCTACAATATTACAATTACAACAACCGTCTTCTCATCATTTGGGGAGTGGCTACTGTTTACTTTTCGTTTGGATGAAGTAGTGGGTCTTTGTTATGTTTTGTTTACTTGTTTACCATATTCTCTTTTACTGTTATGGGCTTGTGGATGGTGTTTTGTGAATTGAAAAGCTGTGAAAAAAAAAAAAAAAAAAAAAAACATCACCAAAATATTTACCTTGTCTGAAAAGGTGCAAAACATAAATAAACAAATACACCGTTTGGGCAGCCTCGAGATCCACACCCGTGCACAGGACATTATTACAAGATACTAGGGAGGTAGGGAGGTAGGAAGGTAGATATGGATCATTATATATTCATTAGATAGTAATTAGGAAGAATTATTTAGAGTAGCATTAGACAGAATGTATTCATCGACACAAGATTTCAAACAAAGGTTTGGGTAGCATTGATCTTTAGTCAAACGATCTCTGGTGAAAGGATCGGTTTGACTTTTTTCAAGATGATTCCAAAGCCATGATTTTTCATAGGATTGACCGGATGGGGTTACAACTGGATCCATGAAGAGGGTGAAGGAGATTGGATCACATAGATGATCAGGAGGATCTTCATCCAAGTGTTGAATCAAGGCATGATTATGATTATTCAGAAAGATTGATACTAAATCTTTAATATCTTTATTATATATGTGAGCTAATTTTGTTGTTGCGTAATTGAAAGAATTTGAATCTAGTTTTTTCAAATCATATTTGTCTAGTTGTTTATGGTAATCATCTTGTAAATGTTTAACTAATCTTGGGAATAAATGATGACTATTTAACATACTATCTTTTAAAATCTTATTAACTTTCAATCGTTTAACTTCTAATATGGTTAGATATATATCTCTTGGTAATAGATACGCCTTATTGTATTTCCCCAGATACTTTAATGCTCTATCGTATACTTGATATAATAATTTTAACCCTTCTTCTGGTTCATTCTTCTTATATACCTTTTGTAATGCCTGAAGGTATAATGCATCTATATTAGTATAATCACTTTTCAATGCCATTTCACAATCCTGCAGGATTTTATCCCATACTGCCTCCCTGATTGACTCCGGATTGCTTAAATTATTCAAATTATCATAATAAATGGCTTTAGCCCTGGTTGAATAAAGTATTGACAGGGGGTTATTTGATTTTACTAATGCGAGGGTATAATAATTGATCGCTTTGGAATATTCCCCTTCTTTAAAACACTCAATTCCTCTCTCAACATAACTCATCCTCCATATGGGTCTATTCTATATATATATGTTTTACTATTACTCTGTTCAATGCCAACCAAGAATAGGCGAACCCTGATAATAAACTAAATATTTCAAGATACGAACGAAAAAAAAAAAAAAAAACGACTGAAAAAGACTAAAAACTAAAAAAAAACCAAAATTAGTGCGCTTAAACCCAAAAAAGAAAAACTTTAGGGAATGATACTGGCAACAAGATGATTGAATAGATCTTCTTTAAGAATAAGTCATATTAGTAGCTATTAACTTTCTAATGCTTCTATGGAGACATCAAGACATTCATATGAACTAAATTCCAATGACAACATTATGGAGAATCCTACTAACTCGACATCCAATTCCACGAATATGAACACAACATCAACCGCTACCCCAAATCAGTATCCTAATATGGATGAAAATTCAAGTAAAATTTCAAACGCTAATGATTTTTACCCTCATGGTAATGATAGTACATTGTCAACGAACACTTTGGGTTATACCACTACTAATAATGAAACCCCGGGGACCGCTTCTCTGATTGCAAGTGTTGGGTTCAACACTTTGAAAAAACAAAATACTAATACTTCTTCATCCTCGAGTATAAATACTTTGAATGTTAGATCCAATCCCTTGGTGAGGTTCTTTACGAAAAATAGGTCGAGCTCGGCAATCAACCAGCAACAACTCCAACAACTTCAGCAACAGCAGCAGCAACAACAGCAGCAGCAGCAGCCTCAGCTGCAACTGCAATCACAACTGCAACTGCAACAACAGTCGCATCTGCTGCAGTTTCTACAGCCTTTAAAGTTCGGCGAGGATAGCTATATATATACTCATGGAAATAATAGTCAGGATACTTCTCTTGAACCGAGTTATATGGAATCTTCCTCCACTCTCACCCGCAGCCATTCTTTGGGATCGGGTTCAGAATCTGGTTCTGGTCCTGGTTCTGGCTCAACTACAGTATCTGTTTCAAGAACAGGAACTGGTACTGGCTCAACGAATAACGGACTCCCCGATATAACCATTGAAACTTCACGAAAAAATTCCTCACAACAATTGTTTAAACTATCAAAGAAAAATATGAATAAATTAAGATTTTCTAGCAAATCAGGTACTAGTAAACCAGATCTAAGTATTCAAACTACTGGACACCATGGACTAAAAGTCCCCAAGAAAATTTTGACCGATCCGCTGCTAGAAGAAAATTTAAATCCAAATTCAAAACTTACATCCAATAGAAAACCTTCAGTGAATTCCCCGGTCACTACAACTTTCCACAACTTATTTCATAGAACTCATAGTCATACCCAATTGAATAATGATACCCCAACTTTAACCGCACTCAAGGATGATGGGATCTTGGCTCCTCATCAACCAATAAGTAGTAATCCAAATAGAACTGCAGTTGGATTATCATCTAATAGTTCCAACTCCTTTATATCTGATATTTCATTTGCCATGGTTTATAATTTCACCGATCCTGATTACTCGGTTGAAAATGTTGAAAATAATGAACATACTTCATTTCTTGATATTCATAAAAAATTAATGGTTCCAACGGATCAATTTTTACAATATAAACTTCACAAACATCTGAATAATGAAGTCGGTTTAGGCATTTCAAATGATGGTGATTCAAATAATGATGAATACTTTGAAAAATACTTAATCGATTTTGGGAAAAGTAATGCAAAATTTTTCACTAATTTATTAACTATTACTAGTCCCTTATTCTTACCCTCACAACAAAAACGCCTACTGAATGGTAAAATTCATCCTAACTTAGCAATGTCAAATGAAGATGTTGCAAATTTTATAAAAGTAAATTATATTAATGATAATTTAAACGCAGTTACCACCCCGGCTGGTCCGATTGTTTTACCAGATACTGAAAATAAATCACCTGGTAAAAGGGAAAAATTAAAAAAATTAGGTTCAAAATATAATGCAAATCAATCAGTAAATGCATTTTCTTTAATTGATAATTTTACAGATGATCATTTGGATGATTTTAAAATAAGAGAAGTTTCTCAAGATTTACTTACATTTTTTTACCGTTGTTTAATCATGCTCCAAAAAGATTTTCAAATCCAAACTAGACAACTATTAGCAAGAAAATCAAGTGCCACAAATTACAGTGGTACTGATGAATACAGAACTCCTCAATTTGAACAACTTGAATTATTAGAAAAAGACTGGGAATCAGTGGGTGAACAATGGACTTACTTTAATAATACAATACGTTTTAATATTCTCAATATGTTTTATCCACTTCAAAGCTATTTCTATAACGTATCAATACAAAGATATAATACCGATCCCCAAAATTCATTTGAAATTGAAATCGAAAATATCCTTTTACTTGCCTTCAGAGACGTAATAATTTTACCAGTATTAATGGCACGCAAACGGATATATGATGATTTCAAACATCAACAGTTAGCTCTACAACAAGCCCCTAGCTCTACAGCATCTTCTTTCCAACACCAGAATAGCATACTGGAGGATGGACTGAATGGAAGATACAATACTAACAATAACAATACCTCCATTCCTATGCAGTCATCTGCTTCTTCAATATGCTTTTCACCTTATGACTCCTATCACAAACTGCGAGGCACTCCTTTTAGTTCGAGACAACATGCATCTAGTTACACCAATCGAGATTTAGAAAGACTTAAGTTGAAGGAAAAGAAATTCTTTGAAAAAGAAGACGGTAAGTTGTTAAGAAATATCATCAACTGTTTCGGAGTTATCGTATCTCATTCTTATGGTGAATCCGGTAATGCAGACGGAGAACAACATATTCGTGACTCTTTATTCAACGAAGCTTTCAACTGGATCACCAATATATAGCATATGTATATGACAATTTTCCAAATAGATACTTAAAGTTATGGATCTACTCTTTGTCTTGTAGGTAAAGCCGCAAAAACCAAAAAAAAAAAAAAAAAAAAAAAAAAAAAAAAAAAAAAAAAAAAAAAAAAAAAAAAAAAAAAAACGAAACGCGTCGAATGAAAAAAAAAAAATAGTTAGGAAAGAGTCTAAGAGCTAATGATTAGTTTTCCCTATCCAACACTAAAATCAACTTGAAAGGAGTATTCAAGACCAATACCATAAGTTTTGAATAGCACCAATCGAATATATAGTGGAGTAAAATAAAATAAAAATGGTTTTGCCCGCACATTTGAAGAGTAATTTAATGCCTTCCGAGATCAAGTTCTTTGCTGAGAATGAGCTTATTACGATTTTACCTAGATACTCAATGAAGAAGATTGAATTGATAGGGGTATGTTTGGATTATATTGAATTAACCTGGCTATTATACTAACGAAAAAATCCTTAGACTACCATTCCAGCTTTAAGAGGGATGAGAAGAGAACAAGTTCCAATCTGGGTAGCACTAATTTTAAAATCACAAGACAAGTGTAACATTGTTCCACCCGATTGGTTCAATGTAGCCTACTTGAAAGAAAAGTATGAGGATGAATTGAAATCACCTTATAGATTCAGTGATTTACCAAGTAATTGGATTGAAGTTTCAAAAATCTTATTGACAAAAGCTGCCGATGATTTATCTGATCCATCCCATCAATTACGTTCAATTATTCAAGATTTACGTGAAATTCGACTCGTAAAATCCCGCAGAGGCTTAAAGGAATTGAATGAATCAAATATCGAGTTACTTGGCTTGTCACTGTTGGAGATCAATGAGTTACGTCCTTTTGTTCTTACAGTCATGAATAAGTTAAGACAACTTCACGATACGGTCAAACCCGACGAAGAGTCTTCAAATGCAAACAACTTTGAAGATTCAGAGGAAGACGAAGACATGGACAATGAATAAGAATGTGATATTATATTTATCAAAGGTGGCATGCCATAATTCATATTCCAATTCGTGTTGTTAGTCGTGCTCCAGTGAACAAATTTTTTTTTTTTTTTATTCCCTCAAGAATCCAGCAGAATAAGAAGACTGGCAGAGACTCCAACTAGTTTTTGCACTTTTCAAGAGGCAACCAACAAGAAAGACCGATTAAATTGCATAGAGTAGTAGGCCAAAGAGTTGGCTTCACGATCCAAATATTTAAAACTGAAAAAGAACCAGTCCATTAGAAGCAATCACGTCATAATTTTCTCCACTCCACAGTCTATATGCTATGAGTAAATTGAAAAGTTTGAACCGTGAATTCATTTCGAATCTTAAAACACATAAGATTGTCACCAATGCAAAGAGAAATCTTATTTTATCGATTTTGAAATCAACAACAACAAAGAGAGAAGCGAAATCATACTTGAGCAAATACCAAAATCAATTTGATTTCACAGAAATTACATTTGGGAAAAGTCAAACTGAAGCAAATTCTTTAAGTACTAGAGATAATCAACGTGAACTATTTATTAATCGATTCCTTAACAAACAAAATCCTTTTGTAAACATTTATGATAATGATGATACCAAGCTACCTAAGATACCTTTGAGATTAGCTATATTCAAGATCAAATTCCCGAATATTCTGTCAATTACTTGGAAGCAAATTGCTGAAACATTCCGTCGATTAGTTCATTTGGGAATCTCTCCCATTATAATGTTGGACTTTGATCATCTACCTAAGAATACTTTTGCATATAATGAGTCATATATGATAAATCAAACTAATAAGATAATGAATCATTTGGGTAAACCTGAAGATGAATTTTATGATTTGAAAACTTCAATGTTAAGATCCACCTTCTCCAAGAACTCAAAAGGGGAAATTAGTGTAGATAATCTTGAACTGATATTAATACCGCTATATCAGGGTATTATTCCTATAGTACAACCACTTGTATACAATTCAGAATCAAGTTTTCAACAAACAGGTAACTCTCATAAGTTACTTTACGCGTTGTGTTCTTCCTTACTTGAAAGAAAAGATTTGTTATCGATTGAAAAAGTGGTAATGATCGATCCGATTGGTGGTATACCATCAATTGAAAGAAATCAAACCAGTCATGTTTTTATAAATTTATCGCAAGAGTACTCCGATATTGTTTCTGAATTATTTATTGGTTTTATTGATCCGGATATACGTGATATGCATGTATCCAACTTGAGGGCCATGAATAATATATTAACTTTGGCTTCAAATAAGTCAGGTCGTGACGATACTACCGGTATAATCACTACTCCACATATCATGTCAATAAACAATGATCAACTCAATCCAATCATTTATAATGTTTTGACCGACCGGGCCATAATATCGTCATCATTACCTTCATCGCAAGGTAGAACTCCTCAATTATCCACCTCAATATTGAAAAAGGGTATAGATGTTACAATACTTGATGCTGATAACTATATAGGTGAATTCACATTTGATAATTTGGTTAGAGATGGTTTAGTTGAAAAAAATCGTATGATTAATCTTATAAATGATTCTTTCGGGAAAGAATTGAATTCAAAAGAGTATTTTAAAAGAATCAATCATTCCCTTGCAACTGTTGTCATTGTTGGTGATTATGACGGAGCTGCAATCATTACTTGGGAAGATATCGATGATTCTACCGACTCGTATTCTTTTGGCTTGGGTAGAGTTGCATATCTTGATAAATTTGCCATCTCTAAAAAGAATCAAGGATTACCGGGACTTGCCGATATTATCTTCAAGGTTATTTTACAATCCCATTCAAATGAATTGATCTGGAGGTCTCGCAAAAATAATCCCGTCAACAAATGGTATTTTGAAAGATGTCGTGGGTCTATAAGCTTACCAGATTCCCAATGGAAAACTTTTTATACAGGGGAAATCTTTAATAAGAAAATCGACAAGTCGAAACAACGTCAACAGGTTGGTGCTGTTGATATCAGAAAGAAAATTCATGAATATTCAAAAATTGTAGAAGAAATCCCACCTTCTTTCTAACCGTCATCATTTATACATACATTTAAATATAAATTAATATATAAAATTCTGATCTTTATTCTATTTCTTAAATGAAAACTTTAATTGTAATCTTTTCTTTGATGGAAACTTTTCATATGTTCTTTATTTTGCAGTAGCAAGCGTTTTTGTTGGTTTTGTTGCAAATTTTTGTTGGAGAGCATATACAAAAAGAGGAAAAAATCATGGAAAGGCCAAAAAAAAAAATCAAAAGTAAAAAAGTTGAGAAAAGTACGAAGCAACTTGCTTTTGATTTGGATATAAGTATCTTATTCTTCTACTTTCTTGCTAGAATTGAGTTCAATTGGGAGAAGTAATGGCTATTAGACAAAGAAATACTATGACAAATGAACCTAGGAATCAAGTAGATTCCTTGGAAAGCCCGGTTAGTCAATCAATGAATCGACTCTTCTTTTATCATGAGTTGGATGAATGGCAAAAGGACAACCACTATATCAGATCGGGGTACGTTAGAGGAACCAATAGTTTCAAAGAATGTCTTCGTTCTTTGCTGTATCTTCATAACGAGACCGTTAATATATATACGCATCTTATTCCATCTTCTATGATCATGGTTGCAGTCACTTACTATATTAATTATGAGTTGACTATATATCCTAATTATTTGGGATTTTGGGAGAAGCTAAACTTCTTGCAATTTGGATTGGCAAGCACTCTTTGTATGTTTATGTCTTCTACTTTCCATTGTATTAAAGCACACTCACATCGGATTTCAAGAATTGGAAATCAATTAGACTATTTTGGAATTGTCATATTGATTACTTGCTCATTGATTTCGATTATCTTGTTTGCCTTTTATGATAATCCTTTTTGGAAATATGCCTTTGTTTCTCTATTCTTGATACTTGGTTCTATTTGCACAGTTGTCACACTTGATCCCAAATTTTCAACCAATGCTTATCGTCCATTTAGGTCTCTCATGTTTGTCTTATTCGGATTATCTGGAGTATTCCCAATAATTGCAGCCGTAAAGCTTTATGGATATGAAAATGCAGTGGAGAGGTCCAATGCTAAATGGCTTGTAATGGAAGGATTCTTCTATATATTTGGTGCTACATTATACGCAATGAGATTCCCAGAGAGATGTACCCATCAAGATATCAGTGAGGAAGAATATTCATTATTAGAGAACCCAGTCAAAGGAACCTTTGACTTATTTGGTCATTCCCATCAGATATTTCACGTAATGGTTGTAATTGCTGCTTTTTGCCATTGGTTAGCCTTGGTTGGGTGCTATCATTATTTGCATCAAAATCTATTAGATTAATCCCCGTACACCTGATTGCATCAAACCTAGTCATAATGAACAAAAAAAAAAACGAATCAAGATTGGACTTGACAGCCAAATATAAGTCGATTGACTGACAACATATTTCGATAATACGAGCTCAATGGCTGATCATTTAGTTATATTACCATGTCATTCTATATGGTCTCCTAAGTCCAATGAGTCGACTGGATTGGAAAGAGAAGAATGGCAATTGGTTAGTTTTCAAATCGAAGGCTATGATCATTTATGTTTTAAAGAGCATATTGAACAAAGTATGAAAATAATCAAAGAAGATACAAATACACAATTAATAATTTCTGGAGGACAAACGAAGAAGCAATCTGGTCCAATATCTGAAGCACAGTCATATTATCAATTGGCACATAGACTATATAATGAAGAAATTGATGAAGAGATATGGGATAGAGTAACTACGGAAGAATTTGCGAGAGATTCATTTGAAAATGTTATATTTTCATTATGTCGATTTTATGAATTGTATGGAAGATACCCAACTAGAATTACTATTGTTGGATTTGCATTTAAGGAGAATAGATTCATTAAGAATCATTTGGGTGAAGCCTTAAGCTGGCAGAATATTGACAAAACGGTGAATTATATTGGTAATTCTCCAAATCCACGAGATTCTAAAGATAAAGAGGCATATTTCAAGGATTTAGATGAGAGTGAAGATAAGTTTGCTGTTAAATTATTTGAAAAAGATTGGTATTGTTGTAGAGGTAAATTATTAGAGAAGAAGAAGCAAAGGAATCCATTTAAAAGATATCACGGATATGGGAATAGTAATGAAGGATTGAGAGAGTTTTTAGAAGCCATTGGAGATTTTAATGAATCTAAATCTAATGAAGAAATCAGGATATTATTAGAAAAATTACCATGGACGAAATAAATAGAATAAGAAATGGATAAAATTTGTTTATTAGACAAGAGGGATGAATGACAATACAATGTAGATAAATAAATATATAAAACAAAGCAGATCAAGATAAAAGAAACGATTTTATATACATAGAGAGAAGAGCAAGATTAAGCGGAGGAATTTTTAGCTCTTCTAGCTTGAACTGCTTTAGATAAGTTAGTTAACATTTCAACGGTAGAATCCCAACCGACACAACCATCAGTGATTGAGACACCATATTTGAGACAATTTTTATCTTGGTTACCAGCAGGCATTGATTGTTTACCTTCATTAATATGAGATTCAATCATAACACCAATTAAAGAATTTTCACCTTGAGAAATTTGATCAATAACCGATTGTAAAACTTTTGGTTGATTTTGATAATTTTTTTGAGAATTATCATGAGAACAATCAACCATTAATTTAATATTTGGATCGGTTGATTTAGAAATTGCTTCTTTAGCAGCTTTAACTGATTCAACATCATAATTAGTTAATTTTTTACCACCTCTTAAAATGATGAAACAATGATCATTACCTTTAGTGGTAGTAATAGCAGCAACACCATCTTTAGTAACACCCATAAAGTGATGACCTTTTGAAGAAGCTTGAACAGCATCCAAAGCAACAGCCAAACCACCATCGGTACCATTTTTAAAACCAATTGGGAATGATAAACCAGAAGCTAATTCACGATGTAATTGAGATTCAGTAGTTCTAGCACCAATAGCACCAAAACTTAATAAATCACTAAAATATTGAGGAGAGATAGTATCCAACATTTCAGAACCAATTGGAAGACCAATTTTACCGGTTAAATCAGCATATAATTTACGAGAAACTCTTAAACCTAAATTAATATCAAAAGTATTATCAACATTTGGATCATTAATTAAACCTTTCCAACCAACAGTAGTTCTTGGTTTTTCTAAATAAGCTCTCATAACAATAACCAAATCTTGATCTAATTCAATTGCTAATTTCTTTAAACGAGTAGCATAATCTAAAGCAGCTTCAGTATCATGAATTGAACATGGTCCAACAATAACTAAACAACGATCATCTTCACCACTAATAATCTTGGATGAGTCAATACGACCTTTAATAACAGTATCCAAAGATTCACTGGTAGCCTTAATTTCATGTTGTAAAAGTGCTGGTGGTATCAAAGGATCGTAACCTAAGATTCTAGTATCATCGTATTCTTCTGGAATTGGGGTTTTACTCATTTTGTAAGTGTATATCTATAAGACAACAAGAAAAGAAAAAAAAAAAAAGAAAAAGCTAAAAAGAAAGAAGAAGGGGAAAGATTTCACTTATAACAAGTAGGAAATCGAATATAATTCAAATGAGTCAGTAGTTACCACTGTATTTTTGTTAGTTTGAACAGAGGGACAAATTCAAAAATTTTTTTTTTTTTTTCTTTGGTTTTGTCAAAATTTTTCACTTTCTGCGCACGCTTTCTTTCTGTGTTCTGCTATATAATTTTTTTTTTTTTTTGTTTTGTTAGCGATGAGCTCTATAATACTGTCAATATACTTTTGTATAATGCTATTTTTATTTTGCTACAAGGGATGCTGCATTTTGAGAAACAGTAAGCGATAAGACAGAGGTAATGGCGATTGAAGAAATGGTAAGTTTATTGCAATAGACAGTTGACTGGGACATTAAGCTTGACACCAGACAAAAGAGACTCTGGATAATTACAAGTTGGACGAGGATTCATGCCTTGGTAAAGCCATTTTCCCCGTACGTTTGCAGCATGGCCAACGTGCCCAGATAATTTGACCTTAAGGGCATTTTGAACCTTCATAATGCCATTAGTTATTGCCATATTAGTGGATAAACCCGGAAAAACCTCCATGTAACCTGTAAAAAGGATATTTGCAGTTTGTTTCGCGGGTTTTGCATGTTAGTTATTTTGCAGTTTACGTGACGATTTTTGCAGTTTGTGGTTTTACAGTTTATTTTAAGATTTTGCAGTTTGCAGTTTTGCAGTTTGTATGTTTGCAGTTTATTGAATTGCAGGTTATATATTACAGGTTATATATTACAGGTTATATATTACAGGTTATATATTACAGTTTAACGAGAAAGTTCAATAAAAACATTAAACTGATAAGAACAACTAATGGTATTAACCAGTAGCTAAGGATGTTAATGATACCAGAAACACGATTAATATTTATATCGTTTTTCATATTTGGGCTCTTGAATAATATACTCTATGTTGTGATATTATCTGCAGCAATTGACCTTGTTGGGTCATCAACACCCAAGGCAATTGTATTATTGGCAGATATAATACCATCATTAATCTTAAAAGCAAGTGCCCCATTTTTTATTCATACAATACCATATTATATAAGAGTATGGAGTTTAGTTATACTTTCAAGTATTGGAATGATTATAGTTAGTTTATCACCACAATATTCAATTTTTTTCAAAATTTTGGGGATTTGTATGGCATCTTTTTCTTCTGGTATGGGAGAAGTATCATTTTTACAATTAACTCATTTTTATCAAGAAAAGTATTCAATTGGAGGATTTTCTTCAGGTACTGGTGGTGCAGGTTTAATGGGTAGTTTTATCTATTTAATGTTCACTAATGTAATTGGTTTAAAAATTTGGATTAGTTTATTAATTTTTTCATTAGTTCCATTTGGTTTTGTAATTGCTTTTTATTTCTTATTACCAACACCTACTTTAACTGATGAATTAATTTCTTATCAACAACTAGATGATGAAGATATCATTATTGATTCAAATAATTCAAATGGTTTAAAAAATCATATCATTAATACTCTTTATCAAATTAAACCCTTGTTAAAACCTTATATGTTCCCATTATGTACGGTTTATATATCGGAATATGTAATTAATCAAGGGATCTCTCCAACTTTACTTTACCCTTTACAAGATCTTCCTCATTGGTTGTTTTCTTCTTATAGAGATATTTATGTCGTATATGGTTTCTTATACCAATTGGGAGTTTTCATCTCTCGTTCTTCAATTAATTTCGGTTTAAGATTTCGTCAACTCTATTGGTTAACTTTTCTACAATTCTTAAATGTCCTTCTAACTTTACATCAATCAATCTATAATACTCCCTTCACTTCAATTTGGCCTTTATTAATTCTTATTCTTTATGAAGGCTTATTGGGTGGTTTCTCATACGTTAATACCTTCATGTCAGTTAGTGAAGATGTTCCAAAACTGAAACGTGAATTCAGTATGGGTTGTGTTGGTATTAGTGATAGTTTTGGAGTAATGATGGCTGGTTGCATCAATTGGTGGTTGGAAACTAAATTATGCTCTCTACAAGTTGAAAATGGTCGTGATTGGTGTTTAAATGGTGGTTGATCCTACCTCTATAGACTATATACTTACTTCATTACTTTAATCAGTTTCATCCTCTTCTATTTGCTTTAGAATTACCCTGTAAATTACCTTGTAATCATCTTGTATATCCTTTGAAAGACTAGCAGCTTCGGTTTGGTTCCGTTTGAGCCACAGTGAATTCCTTTTTTCTCAATGCACAATGGAATTTTTTTTTTTTGAGATAGGAAAATTATATCATACTAATTAATTATCACCAAATTTTGTTCCTTCAACTATAAAAAGTTTTGCAATTGGTTCTACTACATCTTTTTGCTAGTAGATGTATAACCTATTGAAGAAGCTGGTTTTTCAACGTCTACTGTTACAAAAAGTAATTAAATATTATCCAAGAATGACTTCAACATCTGCTGCTGCATTACATAATCCATACTTTAATCAAAATTCGGGTCAGAAAGATATTTGGTCACTTATTAATGAAACAGCTGCTGCTGCTCAAGCTGAATCTGGTAATCCCATTGTTAATTTGGGACAAGGTTTTTTCAGTTATAGTCCACCAGATTTTGCAATTGAAGCCGTAAATCATACAATTGAAAAGGCTCAATTCAATCAATATGCACATGCTAGGGGTAATCCAAATTTATTAAAGCAATTAGCAGAATTATATACTAAAGAATTAGGCCGTGAAGTTTCAATTGATAATTTACAAGTTTCTACTGGAGCAAATGAAGGTATTTTTTCAATTTTTTTTGGATTTTTAACTTCTGGTGATGAAGTTATTGTATTTGAACCATTTTTTGATCAATATATTCCAAATATTGAAATGACTGGTGCTAAAGTTAAATATGTTGAATTGAAATACCCTTCTAAATTTGACTCTCAAAATGTTTCTGGTGATGATTGGGAAGTTGATTGGGAAGGTTTAGAAAATTCAATTTCAGATAAAACTAAAATCATTGTTGTAAATACTCCTCATAATCCAATTGGTAAAGTTTTCAATGAAGAAGAATTAACTAGAATAGGTAAATTGGCTATTAAACATAATATCATCATTGTAAGTGATGAAGTTTATGAAAATTTATATTACTTACCAAAATTTCCTCGTCCTGCTAATTTAAAAAATTTACCAGAATTGGCTGAACGTACTTTAACGGTTGGTTCAGCTGGTAAATCTTTTGCAGCTACCGGATGGCGTGTAGGTTGGGTTCACGGTCCAAAAGATTTGATTCCTTATGTTGCCGCTGCTCATACTAGAATTTGTTTCTCAACCCCAGCCCCTTTGCAACAAGCAGTTTCTGAAGCATTTGTGAAAGCATCCACTAATAATTATTTCGAAATTACAAGAAAACAATATTTGAAAAAATATGAGATATTTCAACTGGTATTTGATGATTTAGGATTACCTTATACAACGGCTCAAGGTGGTTATTTCTTATTGGTAAATTTTGCAAAATTGAAATTACCTGAAGATTATCAATACCCTCCAGAAATTTTATCTCGTAAAACAAATGATTTTAAATTAGCTTATTGGTTGATTAAAGAAATTGGAGTCGTTGGTATTCCTCCTACTGAATTTTTAACCGTTGACAAAAGAGTTGGTAATGGATTAGAAAATTCAATTAGATTTGCAGTTTGTAAAGATGATCACGTTTTAGAAGATGCAGTCTCTAGATTAAGAAAATTAAAAGATTATTTATAAGTTTAATATATTATATACAATTTTTATATATAGATATTTGTGAATTTAAAATTTTTTGAAAAATTTTTTGAATGAAAATTCATTTTCACCAAAATCATCATAACCTTTTTCAATATCTTCCTCTTCAACTAAATAATTATTTTCACTCATTAATTTCCATAATAAACTTCTTTCTTCTTCAAAATTTCTCCTTAATGGAATTTGTAATAAAACCCTTGCTTCCCTTTCATCACTCAAAAACAAATTAATCATATTGACAACCCAAAATGGATGCATCGACGAGTAAATTGGATCACTTAAGATAATTGTATCAAATTTTATTTGCCCATATTTATTTAGAAAGTTGATTGGATTTGACCAATCTAATTCTTCAACCTTCATTATATCAGATAATCCATTTAAATCAACATTATCTTGTAAATTCGGTATAATTTCTTTCAAGTCAGTGGCTAGAGTATTATATCCTAACATACTACTAATCATTCCAACTAACCCCGTACCAGAACCCAATTCTAAAACCAGACCATACAAATATTGTTTTTGAAAATGACTAGACACGAGCCTGTTGGCTAGAATAAGAGCAGATCCCCAAGTCTTTAATCCTAAGTTATCGCTTGTTAAAGAAGGTTCTTTCAAACGAATATATTCTTCCTTATCATTGGGTATTATGGATGCAAGATTAGGTATACCAATTTTCCTAACAATTTCTGGTTGAGCAGTTCTACCACAATTCTCAGATATCCTTAATGATGCCTGTTTAATGATATCACTTTTCAATCCTTCATCTTCAATCCAAGATAAATCACTGGACACTATTCTAGTCAACCAGGAATTATATTCTCGTTCATAACCTCGTTTAAGCGAAGTACCTAAAACAGAAATGTATGCCAACTTCAAATCGTTATCAAACCTTGGATTGAACTTAATAAGCCACGGTGATGCAACCTGTAATTCCTGGAAAGTTATACCTTTTTCATTGAATACTTGTGATGGGTCAATCGGTATATCATCATCCTGTATTTGATTCGATTTAGATCTTGATGATGATGGTACACAAAAATTATATACTTCATTAGGAGCCAAAAGCTTCAAAAATACAAGAATGACCTCTGCAGGTGGCCTGAGATGTAGCAACGGTAAATCATGAATATGTATGGGTATTAAGTGTTCAATATCTGCTTCTTCTTGAGTCCTAATTTTTTCAATCTCAATATCTGATGGACTGGTTGATGCGGATGTCAAAAAAAGATTACTGGTGGCTTCTATAAGATCTAAAGGCTCCACATGGCGAGCCTTAACGGGTGCCGGCGTGAATAATGATAGTGGGTCGAAGTCCATTTGGCCTGGTAGTCTGACTTTCAAGGTTTAGGGTTTGACCCTTCGATACTTTTTCAAAAAGCTGTTAAATCAGATGGATTTTTTTTTTTTTCTTTTTTTGTCTCGCCTTGGATTTCGCTCGCGTTTTGTTTCTTTTGAGATTTGGAACCTTCAATAAATTACTGATAAGAAGAAGAGCTGATCAACTATGAAGGAAATGTAACGTTAGGGTAGGTATGAAGTCCCGTTGAGGATTTTGAATTGTACTTCGTGTGTGTTACTTGTAGTAGCTGTGAATATTAGAGCAAAAAAAAGAATACTCCACCTTCAAAAATCGTTCTAAAAGATCATCGGCCAACCACCGGCCAACTTGAAAGTTTACCAGATCAGCTGGTAGGAAGCATTTGACCCATCTAGGAATATGAGGATGATGTTGTTAGCAGGTTGTTTTATGTTTTTGGCCTACAATTTAACATGGCTTTGGCGTATATTTTCAAATCGTTTCACAATAGCAGAGGCTTGGGTAAATATTTTCAACTTTAATTCTATTGTAGTGGATGAATGCACATCTGTAGGAATATGTATCATGGTCTGGTAACAGTCAGATGTTAAAGGTGGTATATTCAATTTTTCTTAATCAAAAAAGTTAAGATATTTTTGAAGTAGAGTGAAAAATGACGTATTTTTGGTAATATTCTCTTTCCTAGCTGCTAGGGATACAAAAATAATATTATTTGGGTAGCCGATAAAGGTAGTAGTGACAAGCTGGTAATTTTTAGTGAAAATGATGGTGAATTTGATAACTTCAAGCTTTTGATAGGAACACAACTTGAGGCATCATCACCTACTTGAAGAATCAAGATGAATTGTTTAATAAAGAAAATGAAAGAAGCAACTTCTTCAATATGTATGTTACCTTGTTATTATAAGAATATACGATTAAGAGCGGAGTATTGATATGCTTATATAGAGTAACTGGAAATCATTGACCAAAAGCGATATCCACAAAGCAAGTAATCTTCGATTTGAAAAAAAAAATATTTGTCTTTCTTCCATTCCTTCTTACTTTGCATGGATTATTACCTCGCTCAATAGTATGTTGGACTGTATCACAAACCAGGATACACGTTTAACAGCCGAATGTAATATACTTAAAAAGTTCTTTTTTTTCATTTCTTTTTCACAAAATACATGACCAAGAGTTTAGAAAAAGGCTTAAGGATATGAAGCACTAGGAAATTCTGGATTATATATTTATTAGAGCATAGGTGTAATAAGATTCCAATCGTTTTGCAGCTAACTTGCGCGAGTAAATTTTTATTTTTCGAAAAAATGCTATTTTTTAGGTGACAACATACTTTTTTTTATGGTAAATCTCATTTTTTTGAAGCGATTATATAAAAAAAAGCATTAAAATACTGAAAACAGAACATTTTTTGGTTTTATAACATCTTAAAATACATTGCACAAGTCTAAGTATGGTAATCCACAAAAGAATTGTAAATGTCTACGGCCATATCCAGCATAAAGCATGATTACCCGTCCGATCAATAATTATTAAGCTGCTGAGAGCGATGCTGAGTACGTTAGTGGGAGACCATAATGGAAACCATCGTGCTGTAGACTCTTCTTTTTTTGCAATTTTTTTTATTCATCACCATGTATAGATGGAGAATCTAAGTGAATACTTTTTTTTTGCTAGAAAACCCTTATAAGATGTCATTCCCTCCATTGATAGCTACCGCTGATAGAAAAGAAAACTATCTCAAAGGTTTTCCAGAAAAAGATTCAAATTTGGAAAAATGTTGTTTGATTGTGTCAGACCTGACGGGTCTGGCGTTGGTGACTCGGTTTGATCCGCGCACCAAACAAAATCTAGTACAGAAAAGATTTGAATTATTTTGTGTTGCAACCTCGATGAGGCATCCATTTATTTCTGTATTGTATATATAAGTACAAATTCCCATGACTGCAACAAAAAGAAAGAGAAAAGTTTTTCTCGGTGTGGTGCTGTGTGCGTGTGGCGCTAAGTGACTATTCACATTACATGTGATTGGTTGGAAGCAGTATGGTGAAAGATATATTCGGTTTTTACATTATATAGTGTCCTAGATTCTTTTTATTCTTAGTTTTCCCACATAACCCGATAGATTGAAAGCTTCAGAATTGTTTTTTGCAACTTTTTCATTCAAAACTGTATCAAACTTAAAGTTTTTAGATCTTTTGACAAAATTGACATTTTGGTCTAATAATATCGGGTTATGTGGGATGATCAGTCCACTATTGCCCACTAGTTTATAAGGCTAAAACTAGTTTCCAAACGGACAATCATAACACGCAATTAGGTGAAATTAGTTGATACTTACTAATACCTGTGGGTGGTAGATTAGTCTATTAGTCAGCTTTAGCTTTTCTTTTAATTTATTGTTAAAAGGGAAAACAACAATATATTAACTATAGAATGAAAACTAAGAATAAAAAGAATCTAGGACACTATATAATGTAAAAACCGAATATACCTTTCACCATACTGCTTCCAACCAATCACATTTAATGTGAATAGTCACTTAGGGCCACAAATAATACGAAAGCTGTTATATAAACTGTAATGTTAATTAATCCTAACGGTTTTACGCCACAGCAAATAATGAAAATAACGCAACATGGAAGCAGAATATGTCAGGCAGGTAGAAATTTTCTTAGAAAAAATATTAGTATGAATGAGTTTACATAATAGGTGAGACGGTGTTTTATTGTTTGAAGCTATTCCTTTCTTACTTAACGTCAATAATACATAAAGTAGACCAAAGAAATCATTGAAAGAATGAAGTTAGAAATTAAGCGATTGTGACAGTCGCAAGACCTTACCTGTGTTCGATTTTGAAATGATGCCTTCTATATAATTCCCACAACCTTCGGCTTTTGATTATTCTGTTCAATTTTGCATTGGAATAGATCTAAGTAAAAAATTGTTCTTTCCCTTCTTTTTTTCTTATTGAACAAGAATATATATTTAATTTTAATAAATATATAGCTAAAGGATGAGAAAATAGGTCTGAAAAAACTCCAACTCTAAAGAAGACTGAGATACTAGTTACCAAGAAACTAGCATGTTATTGAAATTGAAATAAAGATCGAGAATATGGATGTAATAAGATACCAATTTTCTAGCCGGTTGTATTTAGCTAGGATAGCTTTTGAATTCCAATTTTTTTTTTTTTGAAAAAAAAACAAAAATGGCTTTTTTTTCATCATTTTTTTCAGCAAAATTTAAGTTCAACCTTTTACCTAAAATATTATTTGAGCTTAGAAAAACGTATGGAATAAGAATAGAAGCAAAATAAGCAAGAATAACGACTTTTCCGGATTTTTCACTCAAAACAAATATGCTTAGTTTATGTATCTTAAACAACCAGAGCAAATAACTTGATAATTACACGCCTGCGTAGCGTAATGGTTAACGCGTTTGACTTCTAATCAAAAGATTGCGGGTTCGACTCCCGCCGTGGGTTTATTTTTTTTGCTCTAACTTTTTGAAGCTTACCTGGAATACTTACCTGGAATTCATATAAATATACAATAAGAAAAATAGCGTCACTTTTTCAATCAAACCTCAACTGGCTTGTAGAAGCATGAAGAATAAAAAAATAGAAGGGCTGCAAAACTTCGATTTTTTCAACGGCCAAAAGCCCTGATTTTATGCAGTATACGCAGCAGCAATTTACAGCCAAAATCTTAAATTAAATACTACAATTATAAGAAATGAAGAATTAAAATAAAAACCCGTAATATATTAAGTCAAGTTAATTAAAACGACCCATAAAAGACTCTAGAAAAAAAAAGACCCCAAAAAAAATATAAACCCCAAAATATACAAGATTGAAAGAAATAATAAAAATCGAACGGCTCGACTCTATAACTAACACTTAACTACTCCTTTCTTTAAAAAAACCATTTATACATGATTGTGTGTGTGTGTGTGTGTGTAAAAATGTATGTAAAAATGGAAATTTCAATGAAGGAAGTAAGTGCATCCCCCCGGATTAAGCATTAAGAAACAAAAATACATTAGAATTAATTAGAAGCAGTAGCTTTTTTTTCAACTTCATCAACGTCATCAGGTTGAGTTTCGAAATTTCTTTGAATTTTAACTTTATTGAATAATTCTTCTTGTTCAGCTTTAGATAATTCATGCTTCTTTTTACCTTTAATATGATACATTGGATTTAATTGAACCAATTTCAAATTTTTACAGAAAGGTAAATGACCAGTTTTTTCTTCATAAGACATTAAAGCCAAGACCAAGATAATAACCAACCAGTAAATGTTATAAGAAATGACGGAACCATAGGTTGCAGAATTTTGCCAGCCTAATAAAGAATTAAAGACATCCCAACCATTATCGATTTCAGGATTACAACAATTAACGTGCCAAACTGATTTAGTAACATCATAAGTACCAGGACCGGAACCATTTTCAGTAGCATCACCACCGGTAGCGGTATTAAAGACATAAGTTTCAAAGAACCAAACCCCTCTTGAGAATAAACCACCAGCGATAAGATATAAGATACAAGTTGAAATAATGAGGAAAACTTGTAAAGAAACGGTTGAACCAGAATAATATAAGATAGTACCAACCAAGATACCAGCGATTAAACCAACGATAACTGGGATTGGGAAAGAAGTAGCAGGAGAGTTTAAACCAACCCCACCAACGAAAACAACTGCTTCTAAACCTTCTCTTAAACAAGTAATGAATGGTAAGATAAACATACAATATTTTTTAGTTAAATAACCAATTTTAAAACGATCTTTACCCTTTGGAGGAGCTTTAATTAAAGCTTGAGCCAATTTAACTCTCCATTTTTCTTTCATTTTATTAATACGTAACATAGCAATACCCATAAGAGAAATTAAAACGGTTGCAATAATACAAAATATACCTTCCCATAAATCTTCTGAAGAAGACCAAATATCATTACCTAAACCATAGAATGCACCAATGAATGCACAACCAAGAATAAGACAAATCACAACCCCTAGCACCGAACCAAACCAAACTTGTTTTCTTAATCGTTTATAAGTAGTTGGATCATTATCAGCATCTCCTAAACCTTGTTTTAAAAAGGCAAGTAAAACGGAAACAACAACAACTGCTTCCAAGGTTTCTCTAAAAACCACGAAAAAAATCTGCACGTTGAAAACGTTAACCATCTTCTCTTTCTATTCTTGTATTCTTCTCTATATCGAAAAGAAGAAGTTTAAGGGGGGAGGAAAAGGAAGAGAGAACAAAAAAGTATATATAAGGGGATTAGAGAGGACTAAGAGTAAAGAAGAAATATCTTAATTTGAAAAAACTTACAAGATATCCCTGGCTTTATATACAATTGAACTACTATAATGTCTCAGCATTAAATAAAAATTTTCAACTTTTTACTAATATCATACTGGCAAATATAGGTGAAAGATTCGAAACAATACATTTGTTGCATCATGCATAACGCCTATTTAATTCAATTTTTCAAAAATCCTCGTAAATCACTACTAAAATTCAAACAATCTACAACTAACCCAACCCCAGCCACCCTTTAGCCGTTTTCTAGGTTCCTTCTAATCCTATAACCCCTACTCTTTCATTTTCTTTTGAATAGTTTCTTACTAGTAATACGATTTTGCTATTTGATTAATCTGATAATCAATGAAGAGATTCTGCCAAGATTTTGATTGGTGTCAAGGCTAGTTAGCTTTTCTTTTTTTGTTAGGCAGTTTAGCCCGTTATTTGTGTCACCATAAAATTTTTAGGTCTTGGCCATCACTCTATATCCGAGTTGGCAAAAGAAACAAGTAGAAGGGAATAGACAAGGAAGAAGGGAAAACAAAGCTAAGGGAAGAAAGAAACAAAGCTAAGGGGATTAAGAAACAAAGCTGGAGGTAATAGAATAATACACTAAACCGTAAAAATTAACCTTGTATACTAGATAGGCTCGTACCTTGAACCATGTTCTGGAACTCTTTCTAGAATCTTGAAGGTATTAGATCAACAACTACTACAACTTTTTGACTAATAAGCCAATCAGCTGTCAATGTCAAAATAAGGTTACAGCTGACAGCTGACAGCTGTCAGCTGTCACAATTAAAGTGGGAAACACAAGAGAAAAATTCTTGGTACCTCGTAGTGGAAAATTCTTGTCCTTATGGATCGGGTGCCGTTTAATGGCTAATCTAAAAGATCAGTATGCTCATTTGGATCATATGAAGTAATGCTTTAGAATTAGCAGGAGAATATTTAGAGTTTATTTAGAGTATATTTGGAGAATATAGGTAGGATAGAGTTGGTAGGGTATATTTAGAGTATGGAAGGAGTTATTTCGCAGTGCACCCGGTGAAGTTAAGGTTTGTACAACCTTATCGGAAAGAAGATTTATATACGTATGCCTGATTTTCTTAACTTTAATGAATGTATTCTTCTTTATACTATAATAAATACTACTAATAAATACTATAATGAATACTAAATGAATACAATAATGAATACTATAATGAATACTATAATAAATACTATAATGTATATAATATATATTCTTACCTGAAATGGCAAAAGTACTTCATATGTCCGAATTTAATATTTGATCAATGCAATGGCTCGAATGCTTAGGGTATGCTATAGATGTCACTTTACAATCAATTATCCGGTCTGAAATTGGCCTTGGAGATGTCCCAGTATACAATAGTTTTTGCACCCACGCACTACTAGTCTTGCACCAAACCAAAAAAAAAGAATCGATTCCACTATTAAGCGGAATTTTTCAAATCAAAAGCACCATTTCCCAATTCATCAAATCATTAATCATGTCAAGATATTTTGAAACTGCTAGAAAGTTTTTATGTATAGGCCGTAACTATGCTGCTCATGCTAAAGAATTGAATAATCAAGTTCCAAGTGAACCTTTTTTCTTTTTAAAACCACTGTCTTCTATTCTAGCACCAGATTCAAACTTACCATTTTTAGTTCCTAGAGGAGTTATTGTACACCATGAAGTTGAATTAGCGATTATATTGAATAAAACTTTGAAAGATTTACCGGATTCTTTTAGTAATGAGCAAGCCCTTGATTCAATTGCTGGTTATTCTTTAGCCATTGATATGACTGCTAGAAATGTTCAAGATGAAGCTAAAAAGAAGGGATTACCTTGGTCAATTGGTAAAGGTTTTGATACTTTTATGCCATTATCAAATTTTATTCCTAAAGAGAAAATTCCTGATCCTTATAATGTCACGTTAAAATTATTTGTAAATAATCAATTAAGACAAAATGATCAAACTAATTTAATGATTTTCCCAATTCATAAAATTTTATCTCATATGTCTCGTATAATGACTTTAGAAAAAGGTGATGTTATATTAACTGGTACTCCAAAAGGAGTTGGTCAAGTTAAACCAAATGATTTCGTTCATGCTTCTTTGGAAATTGATAATAAAGTTATTGAAAAAATTGAATTTAATTCAATTGAAAAACCTGGACCTTACATTTTTAATCAAAATTAATCTATTGATTTTTTCCTCAATCTATATATTCTATATAAATAATTCTTCAATTGGTGATTTATATTGCCTCAATATAACATTGCCTTCTTTTAATACTAAAGCACTTGCATTATCCATTGAATACGTTTGAGAATATACAACTTCTTTGATTCCAGTTTGTACAATCTTAACCGAACATGTAAGACATGGACATGTATTACAATATAATATAGAATTATTACCAATTCTATCTCTACCAGCTTCTAATAAGGCATTTTCTTCTCCATGTAAACATAAACAGGTTGATAATGAACTTCCTTGAGGATTTCCTTGATTACATCTTGAACATCCCCCTTCATTACAATTGGTTAAATGTCTTGGTGTTCCATTATATCCAGTTGCAACTACCCTATTCTCTTTAACAATTACACATCCAACTCGACGTTTCATACAATTGGATCTTAATGCGGCTAAATCCGCCAATTTCATAAAATATAAATCCCATCCAGGTCTTAATCTAGTTTGATCCCATAATTTACTTTCATTCAATTTATCATAGATTTGTTGCTTGTCATTGCTATTAAGAAATATCTTAAAATGGGATTGATTATTGATCTTAATCAAAGAACTCAGACTTCTAAAATTAATAAAATCAATTTCTTCAATGAATGTTTCATAATTTTCTTGAGTATTGGAAACCTTTTTCAAATTTAAATATTGATTATACTTAAATTTTAGAGTTGATTCAACACTTATATGCAAGAAGGATGGTCTTTTTTGAAGTTTATCTAATTCTTCATAATCTGATATATCCGATATAACAAAATTCTTCAACCAATTCTCAGTTATAAAATCATAAAAGCTTGCAAAGTCAAGAAATTCTCTACAACCATGCGTATTTATACTCAATTTTGATACTTGCTCCTCCAATTTTCCAACTCTTAATAACTCAAACCCATTTTCAATTAAGTAATTTACTATAACCTCTTTCCCCGAGTACTCGGATCCTGATATACCTATCAACATGTTTATGACCTCTATGCTTGATTAACAGACTAAAAATTTTCAGATCAAAATAAAAAAAAAAAGAAAAAAGTTTGCGACGCGTTTGTATTCTCGAGTGCTTGGATCTGCTTATCAAGTATCATTATTTCGTATACAAAATTGCACCCACTAAGATTGACCGATATGGTAATCTTCAGTCGATATCATACTATTGAGCCCCACTAGAAATTCATTATCGTCATTTCTTTCGAAAAGCTCTCGACAATGAGATAATTCCGGCTCATTTGATGAACTTGTCTTCACTTTTAGGCTTGATGTTTATAGACCAAGGAACTCTGACTTTGATACCCCCTTCTTCGAGTAATTCAAAAATAGCTTCAAACGGGCCCTCCCTATGTTGACGTTTTGAATACAAGAGACGAAGATTTCATAGCATTAAATTGATGATAGTAAGACATTCAATTCTTGACTCACTTTCAAATGAATCAAATCTCACCTTTTTGCATCGAATAAAAGGCATACAGTAATAAACCGGCCTTTCCTAAGATTATGGACACTATTGGATGTCACCACTTCAGAGTCTTTGGTGTGAATTGAACTGGTTGTGAAAGTATCAAGTACGGATATGTACGGGTGTGATAGCAGGATCTTAAATGGAGTACAAACCAAATAAATCTCCCTTACATCTTATCAGGAGAACAAGTTACTTGCTTTCTTTACCCAACTGAAACCAATTGCTAAGAATGAAGTCGGTTTTTATCGGTTTGTCTTGGTTTTGGATATTAATATCACTTGCTAGCTATTCGCTTGCTTTTCAAAGCCAAAATGTTGTCACGTCTGGCGAAAAAGACGTTCATGAATTGGGCTATTGCTCAATGTATGACAATTGTGGGAAGAAATCATTCTTTGGTTCTCAGTTACCATGTCCTGCCAATATAAAGGCTGTCAAGCCTCTGGATGAATCCAAATTACTTTTGAGTAAAATATGCGGTGAAGATTTCCCGACTGATAAAGTATGCTGTTCACACGATCAATTAATCAATCTTGAATCCAACTTGAAAAGAGTTGACCCTTTAATTAGTTCATGCCCAGCTTGTAGAACTAATTTTTATGATTTTTTTTGTAAATTTACTTGTTCTCCGGATCAGTCAACCTTTGTCAAAATTAACAAGGTTGGTCAATCGATTGACACCCACCAGGATATTATATCTGAATTAACTCAATATGTTGATCCTGATTATGCCTCAAAACTCTTTGATTCTTGTAAAAATTTAAAATTTTCAGCAACAAATGGTTATGCAATGGATTTAATAGGTGGAGGGGCCAAAAACTATGCTGAGTTTTTGAAGTTTCTAGGAGATGAAAAACCTTTGTTAGGTGGCTCTCCTTTCCAGATTAATTTTAAATACGACTTGAAGGATGAAGATGAAGATTTAGTTTTAAGAAATGGTGAAATGAAGTCTTGTGCTGACCCGGATCCCATGTATAAATGTGCTTGCGCTGACTGTCCAGATTCTTGTCCAATTTTGCCTAGTTTTAAGAATCCTAATAAAAAATGTAAAGTTGGTTCATTACCGTGCTTTTCGTTTTCAATTATAATTATATGGACATCCTTGATATTAGCTTTGGGATTTTATCATATGTGGTTGGCCAAAAGAAAGAGAATACAATTTGAACAATTAAATCAAATTCTAGAAAATGATATCGAACCCCCACCATCTTCGGGTTCAAATTATTTCAATTTGTATTCTTCTAACCAAAGCAAATTGGTTTTGGACTTTCAAAATAAGGTGGATAAGTTACATACTTCTCATATCAAATTAATTGAATCAATTGGTTCGATATTTGCAAGAATTGGTTATTTTTGTGCCTCTTTCCCAGCATTAGTCATTAGCATTTGTCTTGCTTCAAGTGTATTACTTTCGCTTGGCTTGATAAGGATTGATCTAGAAACAAACCCAATCAATCTATGGGTAAGTCCTGATGAACCGGCTCTACATCAACTACAGTATTTCGAAGAGAATTTCGGAGAATGGTTTAGAATAGAACAAATTTTCATAAGTACTCGTAACGAGAGTGAACCAATATTAAATTGGGATAATATTGAGTGGTGGTTCAATAAGGAACTCGAATTGCAATCTTTTACGAATCAAGAGGGAAAATCATTAGACTTGGTAAATTATTGCTATCAACCTTTGGAAAATGGAGCATGTGTAATTGAATCATTTACGCAGTACTTTCAAGGTAATGTAGGGTACCTTAATCCCTCTAAATGGCAATCTGAATTGAAGTCTTGTACTGAATCCCCGGTGAATTGTTTACCGCCTTTCCAACAACCTTTGAAGAAAAACTTATTATTTTCTAATGAATCAGTCTTAGATTCTCGAGCATTTTCCGTTACGATTTTGATTAACAGTAACCTGTCAAATTCAGACTATACTAAAGAGGTCATGGAATATGAACATAATTTACAACAATGGATTTTTGATTTACAAAAAGAAGTACCACACTTAAAAATTGATTTTAGTACTGAGGTATCATTAGAGGAAGAATTAGCAAAATCGACAAATACTGACATTAAAGTTGTTGTCATTTCTTATTTAATAATGTTTTTATATGCCTCATTAGCTTTAGGAGGTAAAATTCCTACAGGATTTAGCTTAAAGAATCTTGTACTAACCAGATTTCAATTGGGATTAGGAGGGATTATTATAATTCTACTTTCGGTTACTTCTTCTGCTGGTATTTTTAGCTTATTGGGTATTAAATCAACTTTGATTATTGCTGAGGTTATTCCATTTTTAGTTTTAGCAATTGGTATTGATAATATATTTCTTATTGTTCATGAATTAAATCTTATTAATGAAAATTCAACAACATATAAATCAATAGAGTTTAGAATTCTGGAAGCTTTAGGAAATATTGGTCCATCTTGTTTAATAAGTGCCGTATTACAAGTATCTATGTTATTGTTAGCCACAAGGGTAGCGATGCCAGCAGTACGTAATTTTGCATTTTATTCCGCTGGTGCAGTTAGCTTTAACTTTATTTTACAAATGACTGGGTTTGTATCATTATTGTCAATTGATCAAAAACGGTTAGAAGATGGTAGAGTTGATTGTTTCCCCTGGATTTATGCTAACCAAAAAAACATTCAATTACCAGAAACAGATAATCCACTGCAAGAAGTACAATCACATTTTGAATATGATTTTTCAGGAATTTTCAAACGTAAATATGCACCATGGTTATTAAAACCACTGAATAAAAGAAAGATTTTAACGATTTTTTTAGTATGGTTAGGAATTTCATTAAGTGTATTACCGGGGATACAATTTGGATTAGATCAGAGGATAGCATTGCCTCAAGATTCTTATTTAATTGATTATTTTAATTCAGTATATGAATATTTAAACGTTGGTCCACCGATGTTTTTAGTGGTTAAAGATTTAGATGTCACACAAAGGTTTGCACAACAAGAGATATGTGGAAAATTTTCAACTTGTAACGAGTATTCAATTGCCAATGTTTTAGAACAAGAATATAAAAGGGGTAATGAATCAACGATTGCAGATCCAACATCGAATTGGTTAGACGATTTTTTGAATTGGTTAAATCCCAATTTAGATCAATGTTGTCGATTTGTTAAAAGGAAATCCAATAGAAACATATTTGAAGAGGAGAATGAATTTGAAGGACGACAATTTTGTGAGCCTACAACACCCGAAAGGCAATGTGAGTCATGTTATTTAAATCATGAACCATCATATTCACCAAGTATGGAAGGGTTACCAACTGATGAAGAATTTATGTTTTTTTTCAACCAATGGATACAAGAACCGAGTGATCCATGTCCATTAGGAGGTAAAGCACCATATGGAAATAGTATAAGTGTAAATCAAGAAAGAAATCTGATTATATCTAGTTATTTCCGAACCAGTCATACGCCATTAAGATCACAGGATGATTTTATTAATGCATATAAAAATTCTCTTCGAATAGTTGAAGAAGTGAAATCATATACATCCAATGACAAAGATGGACAAAGTAAGGATATATTTGCATTTTCACCGTTTTATATTTTTTTCGTTCAATATGAAAGTATTGTTAGGTTAACTTTTAATTTATTGGTTGTTGCAATGGTGATTATATGGATTATTGGAATTTTATTATTAGGAAGTATTGCCGCTTCTAGTGTAATGGTTGTAGTGGTGACACTGATTATTATAAATATTGGGGGGGTATTATCATTATGGTCAATTCTGTTAAATGCAGTAAGTTTAGTCAATTTAATTATTTGTGTTGGATTAGCGGTTGAATTTACAATTCATATTACTAGAGCCTACGTTAACAATGAAGGAGGAGAAGTTGATGAGGATGAAGAACAATTGTTTAATAGTTTTATGAGTAGTAACAGTGATTTACAACAACAACAACATCCACAATCACAACAATTACATTTGAAAAACATTCAAAACATTCAAAATATTAAATCATTCAATGCTTTAAGTAATATTGGTGGTTCTGTATTAAGTGGTATCACCATTACAAAATTCATTGGTATTAGTGTATTGGCTTTTACAAAACTGAAGATTTTTGAAGTTTATTACTTCCGCATGTGGTTATCCTTGGTTGTAATTGCAGCAGTTCATGCTTTGGCCCTATTACCAATCTTGCTCAGTTATTTTGGTGGCATTGGTGGTATTGGTGCAAAACAGGTATGATCCTGTCTCCTCCTATATACAATACCTTCTTCTCTCCCCCACAGTACCTCTTACAAAAATCCATAACTAAAAAATCTATAACTTAAAAACCTATAACTTAAAAAAACCTAAACTAAACAAGCTCTTGTATACTGTAGAAGTTTGACTTTGGTACAAATAGACTCTATTTGTTCATTTTTACTGCAAATTATTAAGCTGGGTGTACGGATCCGCAGGCCGCTTTCCCGAATAGGCGACAATTTGGCCTTTTTGGGATGCACACGCTGCGCATATTGCATATTGCTAAGCGAGAACATAACCTGTAATTTTACCGGACCCAACATGCAAATTACCATATCACAACCTGTAAAAGTGCCCATTTGTTAGTGGTCCCAAAAGGGAAATGCACATTTTGCTAACAAAACAAAAAAAAAAACGACCAAAAAAAGAATCCACAACAAAAATTCAAGTCACATTTTTTTATTTTGTTAAAAAAACCAAAAAAAAAAAAAAAAAAAAAAAAAAAAAAAAAAAAAAAAAAAAAAAAAAAAAAAAAAAAAAAAAAAATTTTTTATAAAACATCTCTCACTGCCGCTCAACTCTTTATCAATTGCAATTGTTCCATCACCAAGCATCATTCTAATAGTTGAGATTGTTCCCAGCCAACCGAATAGATAAGTATTGATAGATTCCGTACTTTAATCAGCATCCCAATAAAGTATTAGAAACCGCAACGAAAAGAACTGATTGAAGAGAGAAGAAGAAATCCTTAATAGATAAACTTGTCAGCCCATTCTCATGTCAGCCACTTATACATTTAAATGGTATGTTTTAATAAAGTTTTCAATAAGGCAGAAAAAGGTTAAAGGGGCTAATGTGAGTTAATGCAATTGAATGCAAATATCAAATGACTAAGTGCTCGAATAATCAATATTTATTTCTTATATTCAGGCCTTGGTTTGTGTCAGTGAATGCTAATTTCAGGACCCCTATAAATTTTTTTTTTTTGCATTGATTAAATGATTTAATACTAACTAATAATTTAGGCCAAAAGGTCCAAAAGAAGTTATTCTTACCGGTACATTTGATAACTGGTCCAAATCTTTACATTTGATTAAACAATCAGATTCAAGTTTTCAATTAACTGCTCCTTTACCGTCAAATGAATCAAAATTATTATATAAATATATTGTTGATGGTGAATGGAAAGTTAATCCAGATGAAAGAATTACTAATGATGATTCAGGTATTGAAAATAATGTTTTAGAACCAACTGATTTAATTAATACTAAATCATCTGATGGAATTCCAATTCCAGAAGCTGGTGGTTTAGCAGTTACTGGTACTAAAACTAATTTAGATAAAAATGAAGTTAATACTACTGTTTTACCATCTTCTGAAGGTAAACATGCAACAATTGCTGGTGAACCAGGTATTCATGTTCCAAAAGATGCAGAAACTTTGGCAGTTTTTCAAAATGTTAGAAATGTTGATCCAAAATCTTTAAATGAAAAGGATGATTCTAAACAATTAACTCCTGAACAAGAAGCAATTGAAAAAAAGAAACAAAAAAAGAAGGTTAAGAGACAACAATATAAAGCTAAAAGAAAAAGTAAAGCCGCTGCTGCCGCTGCTGGTACTCCTACCGGTGTTGCTGAAACAACAACTACTGAAGGTGAAACTGAACTTGAACCAACTCCTGAACCAGAATCTGCCGCTAATACTACTATTGAATCTCAAGATGCTCAACCTTCTACTGATGATAAAGAATCTACTATTAAGGCTGCAAATATTGCCGGTGCTGGTGCTGCAATTGGTGCTGCTACCGCTGGTGGTATTGCTTTATCTTCAACTGAAGCTAATCATCCAAGTACTTTAGATCCAAAAGCATTAGGTCAATCTTCTCCTGAAAATTCATCTAATACCGTTAATGATTCTAGTGTTACCGAAGAAGCTTTTGAACAACCAACTACTAATAGAAATAGTATTGCTCCAGTTTCTGGTTCGGATATCTTGGATCATTCTAAAAAAGATGAACCAGTTGACTCCGATTTAAAACCAAAGGATGAAGTTACTGAAGAAAAGACTGATCCAGTCGTTGCTGCCGCTAAAGAAGAATCAGTTCCTGCCATTGTATCAAATCCAACTGTTCCTAATGAAGTAAAAGAAACTGCCGCTCCAGTTGAAAAAGATACTACCTCTGCTCCAGTTGAAGCTGAAAAAGAAGTAGATGCTTCTCCTGTTGTCAAAAGTGATGAACCAACCACCACCAGCAATGGTGCTACTGCTGCCGCTCCTGTAGCTGCTGCTGCTGGTACTACTGCTGCTGCTGCTGGTATTGCTGGTTCGGGCTCATCTCCAAAAACCAATCAAAACCTCGCTTCTGATGAAGAAATTGTCATTGCTCATGGCAGTGACAATGCTAAGAATGTTGAAGATCAAATTGTCGCCGCTAATGGAGATGTCACCGTGGAAGAAATCAAACCAACTGAATCTGAAGCCCAAAGATATACTGAAGAAGCCAATTTAAATAAAAAGGTTCCTTCTCAATCATCAAAGAAAACTGATACTTCTGCTCCTGTTGCTGCTACTTCCGCTGCTCCTGCCACTGCTGCTGCTCCTGCCACAACTGCTGCTGCTGCTCCTGCTGATGCAACTACTACTGATGCTGCCGCCGCTCCTGCTAAGGAAACTTCATCTAAATCTGCTGCTGCTGGTTCCACTACAAGTACTGGTGCAGAATCTTCTGAAAAGAAGGATAAAAAGAAGAAGAAGACTTCTATTTGGTCTAAGATTAAAAAGGCTTTTAAATAAGCTTAGTCAATTATAACATTCTGACAATGCTATCTTTGTTCTTTTGCGCTTTACCGATTCCTTTGAAATTTTCTTCTCGTTTAATACATTATTCTTTTTTTCTTTTTGACAATTCAAAGAATTGATCTGTCTAATTTTCTATCCCGTCATTCTTGTTATTATTGATTTCTATGGTTTAATTTAATTTTCTTTATTTTTTCTTCTTTTCTTTTCCAAGCATATTAATACCTTACTTTTTCCCTTTTTTTTCGATTTTAACATAATATTCTCTTTATATACCATACGTTTTTCTTTTTTTTTTTCGTTCCTCTCTTTCTCTCCTCTCGATTAATAATTTAATAAATATATAATATCAGTATTACATTTTTACATAAAAAGTAAAAAAAAATTATTGTAACATAAATGCAAAATATAAACTTTAGAAATAGAATTTAACTATAGTACACATTATAAAGAAATATTAATAAAAGACTAGTTTACCTAATCGGTTACCTAGTCTATTGAATCCAACCCAGGATTTAAAGATAATCTGCATTATCTTTCTTTTGGCTCCAATCTTACCTTTATTTGAATCAAGCAGCAAAGGCATAATTCGCATGCTTAACGAGCTTCAAATTGCACCATTCTTCTGGTTCTGGCTTTGTAAATAACTCTGTGACCGCATTCTTTACATCTAATGGCATCAGCTTTACCTAAACTGAAAGAAGCAGCACATTGGGCACAGTTATACTTAACACCCAAGGATTTGTTAGAAACTTGACCGTGAGCAGCGTGAGAAATAGAGGCTGGAACTGAAAATCCTTCTCTTTGAGGGGATGACATGGCTCGGTTTGGTTATTGATGAACTGATGATTAATATTGATATTTCAGTTCTCTTCTTTTTTTTTTTTTTTTTCTTTTCTGATGATGATGATATTTTTTTTTGTGGTGTACGGATCGGTATGGAGACTACCCTTTTGATCCTAGATGAAAAAAAAAAAATGGAAGGTCCTATAAGCTGAAGTGAATATTGCAGTTCATGATTATGACCATATAAAGCCAGCCTGGTGTTTAGATAAAGGAAGTACAAGAGATTTTAAATGACTAGATGTTGTCAATCAAGGATTCCATCACACGGTTGAGTAGGGCTGTGCGACAGATTGAATCAATATCACCTACCAGGATATCGGAAACGTCCAAGTCGATGACTGAATTTAATAACTTCGAGTCAAGTTCGGAAAGGAAAGTAATATACAAACCAGATCGAAATATACCAATAAAGGAGCTTAGGAAGTTTGAGCCCTTGGTTAAAAAATATGATCAAGGGATCTTTAATGATTTTTTAGAACCATTAAATATACCATCATTAAAGTCATTACAAAATGAAAGAAATCGATATCCAGTTGAAAGGGCACGAGATAATTGGAGAAAGAAGAATAGTTCATTATATGAATTTCAACTTTTTCTAGAGAATCGGGCTAAGTTTAAGTACATGATTGAATTATTGATTGAGTTAACCCCGGAGGAATTAAAGTCATCAGAAAATACTACAAATCATATGGTATTGAAAAGACTTTTAGTAAGAAATAAAGAGGAATCTTTAAATAATAGAATTGAGGGTATACCAGATTTTTATTTCAAAGAGATACCACCAATACCCAAACCACTTACTGCAGAGAGTTTTGAACGGTATATTTATTTTTTAACTCATCTGAAGATTTTATACAAGAATTCATCATCATTTAAGCTGGGTATTGTACCACATATATTACTTTATACGCATAAATTAACCAATCAAGAATTCAAACCTTATAGATCATCCAATACTTATAATTATTTGATAAAATATTTTGGGTATGATAAGCATCAAAGTCGATTTGCTAGAGAATTATCCTTAGCAATGAAGATTGAGGGACATTCATTAAGCATTGAAAGTATTAATAATCTATTAAGATTAGTTAAGAAGCAATCGAATATTCGTTCATTGGAAAGTTCATATAGTCGAATCAGTAAATATTTGAAGATTGCTAAATTATTAGGATTACAAGTGAATTTAACAACTTGGAATAGAATATATGATTGTATTGACAATAATATGTTAAAAGAGGCTTATATTCAAAGATTAATTCAAAGTAATATTCCAATCAATGAAAATTTAAGTTATAGAATACTTGATGATTACATTAAAATAGTTGGTGAATCTAATATTGAAAAAAATGACAAATTACCCCAGATTATTAAATTTATTGAGCAAGATTTAAAATTCAAACAATGGAAGCAAAATAGTACAATTTTCAATAAAGTATTATTTTATAGTATTGTTAATTGTAAACTGAATTTAGAGTTTAATCAAATTTGGCAAGAATTAATAATTAATCCAAATAACAAGATTAATAAGGATACTTTAAGTAAAATTTTACTAGGGATTAAAAAGAATGATTTTTTCAAAAATGATGCAATACTATTAATGTTGAGTATTTATTGCAAATTACAACAAAATTCAAAATTCTATTGTTTAACACAATCACCCTATGTATTCAGGCATATAATCGGCGAAATATGTCAAGTTGCTCGAGCTAATGAGTATGACAAATTGGGTAAAGTAATTAGATTTTTAATTCATCAAGAAGCAACCAAGGAATTGGGTTTACCAATAGAAGTAATCAAATATGATCAAAATTCAAACCGAAGTAAAATAAGATTTTTTTCATCCAAAAAGTTTAATTTAAAGTATTTAAATAACGATGAAATTAGTGAAAACTATAAAATTATGAAAAGGATTGTCGGTTTTCAATTAAATAATTTTGAGGGTAAGTATATTTACTATAATTGGTTAAAGATTCAACGGGGTCATGATGTAAATGATTTTAAAATGATCAATGAATCATTAACTGAAGAAGAATTACAAGAATGGCATTTATTGAAACAAGACTTAACTAATTTAGAATTTGATCAAATTTATCGATTAAAATCAAAACTTGGTTTGAATAAAAGTCTTTATTCAATTCCTCGTAAGATTGGAACTAATTATGATAAATATCAAATATCAAAATTGAATAAAGCTCATTTGAGAGATAAATTATACCAATTAAATCAAGGGTCTAAATATTTTGAATTACAAATGAAAGAAAGAGGTATATTATCGAATATTTAGCAGCAACTTAACCCATTAATCCTTATCCTATTGTACATAGACAAACATATCATCACCCCATCATGTATTTTTAGCAGTTCTTAATATATTACATATCAATATTTTTTTTCTTTTTATATTATTTAATTCTTGATTTTAGTTCAATCTTAGTAATATTATTATGATATCATGATATTTTTTTAAAAATTCAAAGAGATTATACGACGAAATACGATTCATTCAATCACTCCTTGTCTGAGATATTTTCTCACCCTTGAAGCAACTATTTTTCTTCGTTTTAACTGCAAAAACAAAAAGGAACAACGGGATTCTTACTTCTTCCCGAATTCCGAGGGTACTGGATGATGCACTCTCTTCCTGTTTAACCGTTTCTCCTTGCGGCAGGAGTATCTGGTGCCCGTTCGAGCAGTTCCGGCCGGCATCGAGCTATTTCGGCTTTCTGCATGCGCAATGCATTCCTCGGAAATATGCCTGCAGTACCTGTTTACTTCTTGCCCGAATAGTGCAGAAACTGAACCAACTTAGCAGACACCGATAAACCAGACAAAATATGTGAAACCAATTTGAAATTAGCAATACTCTCTACCAGAGGATCAAAAGTTGGACCCCTTTTAAAGTGTGACAAAATTGGCAAGAGAAGAAGAGACTAGCATTGATTCAAAGATTGTTCAATAATGAATTTTAAGGTTGTTGGTTGCTCTTACATAAAAAGTTTCTCTCCTTAATGGAGGTAATTGTTCATTCTATAACAAAGGTATAAGGTACTAGGTAGAACTTAGTATAAAGTAACTCAACGGGGGATGTCATGCAAAAAAGATTCAAGCCATCTTTGCAATTTCTTGAAAAGAAATAACAACAACAACAACAACAACAAAAGACAAAAGACAAAAGACAAAAAAATCACAACAACACAAAACAAAAGGACCTGAAATATCTCTTTTGTTTAGGAAGTTTCTACTTTTGTTTTAATTAATACAACCGAATAAGATATGTAGATCAGTTTAAAATAACATTTAGCAAAAATTGAATACATCACACTGTATACAATAATTTCCTTCTCTACATGAAGTAGCTAGTGACTAAAAATCAAGTCGTTAAATTACTGAAATTGATTTATACAGAATTGATTGACAAATTTCACTTTTGGATTAAAAAAAGAATTTGACTTTATTTTTTATCCATTTGGCTTTGTCTTTTTGTTTATTTCTCTTGATTACCTTATTAGTTGTTTCTGTATATTCTGTATACTAATCAACGATTGCTATATTGGTTTGGTCCTTGTCTATAACAAGTATCTCGTTATTAGCCAAAATCTCCCCGAAGGTTGCCGTAAAATTCTATACTTTATTCTACTTATATACTGATCATATATATATTTATATAAATATATATATATATACTCGAGTATATCGACAATTGATTTTGTAATCGAAAATTTTGGTTTGTTCCTTTCTGCAAGGTAAATGTTGTCAAGTAATTGAACAATTTCAATCAAAGAAATTCACACCATTCATAGAAGATCACAGAATTGATCACAGAATTGACCAAGTCTCAAAATTTTATATTGGTAAATCTGCATTTTAATTTATATACTTCTTTAAGTTATTCCAACTGATACTTTTATATTAAATCACTTGTTTGATTCAGTTTTGTTATTCTTTTGTCTTTTTGTCTTTTTATTTCTTTTCTTTTTCAAAACCCTGAACCTTCGTCTACTTGAAACTCATCCTTCCATTTAAATACCAAATCAACTGCTCTTCAGTTTTTTCCTTTCTTCCTTTTCCTTTCTACAAAATATTTTTGTCTATCTCTTTGTCCTTTTTTTAGAAGCCTATATTTACCATTAGAGCCTAACAAACCAAAAAAAAAAAAAAAAAAAAAAAAAAAATTATTAACAAAAACCCCTTTGCTCGCCTTGCAATAATAGTTTTAATTAATTATAATAATAGCTATATTTATACTTTAACGTATTCCTTTCAAACAAAATCTCCATTCTTTTTCCCTTCTTTACCGTTCCATTGGGTGACTATTTGGTATATTGGTGTGTTCTTTTAGTATTTAAGGTACTTTCCAGAACATTAATTCCAATTCCACTTTGAATTCCGAGTCCAATTACAAATTGCAAAGTTCCAAATCCAAAATCTTTAGATTTTCAATTGCAGTTAATTGAGTTTGATCTAAAATTTCCCTGCACATTTAAAGCAACTACAAAAAAGTCTCTTTCTGCAACCTTTTTCCTTATTGGATTGTTGAAATTTTAAATCAATCTTATTTTTTTTTTTTGTTAATTGAAGATTCTTTTTTGTTGATTAGTTTGGAACCATTTGATCTTGAGTCGATTTCCATTTCATTTGATTTAATAAAGCCATTTTTTAAAAAACTTTATTTCCCATCTTCAAGACTTTTGACTTGATCTAATCCCCTCGTACTCATCTTGGTCTATAGTACTGGTTTCGCCTGGTTGATTTGTCTTGACAACATTTCGTAATCAGCTTGTTTTTTTTCATCCCCCTTCCCATATTGTTAATATTTTTTAATTAAATTTTTGTTGATTTAAACCAGCATCCTTCGGAATATTTATTAATTCCTTTTTTCCATTGTTACTTCAATCAACTTTATCTTTCTTATACTAGTGCTGGTCAGGATTTATGTCCTCGACCCAATAAGTCAAAGAAATTTTTCCAAAAAAAAATAAAAGAAGAGCAAAGAAATTACTGCTAAAATAGAAAAATGCGGCTCCTACTGCTTACACCTTTAATTCTATTATCGTCATTAGTATCTGCATCTTTGGATTACTGTTCATCCGAAAATACTGGGACGGATCAAACTGCTTCGATATATCAATCTAATGGTAAATGTTCCGATACTTGTAGTGGTTATGCTCTTGCTATAGTTCAAAACAAAAATTGTTGGTGTTCAAATTATATGCCAGAAGATACAGTTTCAACCAAAAAATGTAATACTGATTGTCCTGGTTATCCAAGTGATAAATGTGGTGGTGATGGTTATTATGGTTATATCCTTTTAAGTACCCCAAGTGGTACCGAAGGTTCGGAAAGTAGTGTTGCAAGTTCTACCTCTTCAACTTCGACTTCGACATCTTCTTCATCTTCAACTTCTTCATCTTCAACTAGTGAAGAATCTACATCGGTTACCGAAATTGAAACTACTGCTCAAATTTCCGAAACAATTCAAGTTACTGAAACTACTCAAGTCACTCATACTTTTGATTCAAGTTCCTCCGATTCTTCATCTTCGTATGCTTCTTCCACATCTGACTCTCCTTCATCTTCCTCCTCTTCTCCTTCATCATCAATAACTTCTTCGGATCATAGTTATGAACCAACTACTGTTTATTCCGTTAGGACGGTTGATGGTTCTCAAACTCAATTGATTAAAACCCAATATGTCACTGCAAATCCAACGTCAGATCATTCTTCTGCCTCGTCAACTAGTGAACTAACTTCGAATCCAAATAATAATAAAGAAAATAATTCAAATCAAAAATCATTTTTTGATTCAAAGGGGAAAGTCGCTGGTACTTTTACTGCAGTTGGAATTGTCGTGGTTGGTCTTGTTGCAAGTATCCTTTATTGTTGTTGTTGTTGCGGTGGTGCTGGTCGTGGTGCAGGTCATGATGATTTCACTGATGAAGAAAATCAATATTCTTCCGATGAACTTTCAATGAATAATGAAAAGGCTGCAGTACCAGCTTCATTTGCCAATAATGATCATTCTAAAAATTCATCTACTGTTTCATCTACTCATTTGAAACGTAATAGTTCCAGTAAATCGATCTTGTCTCTTTTCAGTCCTAGTGGGGCTGGAATTTCTGGTGCTACATCTGGTGGTATGATGGGTCGTAGTTTATCTAAAAAACGGTTGAATCCATCCAAGCATGCTAGAAATGATCTGACTACTAGTAATGGGAATAACAGTGTTAGTAATGAAATGATGTTCCCAATTTCTGAATTGGATTCAAGACTTGACCCTCATACCATGTTTTTAAATACTAATGAATCAAATAAAACTTTGGCTGATAATCAAGATTATTCAAGAAGAATTTTGCATATAACTAATCCAGAATGATTTTCATTTGGTTTTTTTCCATTTTTATTCCACTTTTTTTTTTATTCCATTTTCATTTCATCTTTGTCTTCATTTAAATGAGACAACTTTTCTAATATTTTATACTTTTTGATTCTTCACTCATCTGCCAGTCTTTTTTCAACTTTTTTTTATAAACCTATAAACTTTTATTCATGTCATTCCTTTTCCAGTCATTTCCTTTTTCAATTTCTCCTCGTTACTCGAATGATGATTATTCTTCATTTATGTTTATGATTTCTTAATAATTGTTTGTCTTTTTTGCAATTATCTTTTACAAGTTTTACTTATAAACTTTTTAATTTACTTTTTACGGTCATTTTTCATCTTTATTGGTTACAATATATCTAAATAATACCTTTTTCATAAAAAAAATTTTCAATTGTAGATACTATACAGATATATAATTATAATTATTATTATTATTATTATCATACAAAGTTTAACTATTCATTTATCAATTATTTACCCCCGGGGGTAATTTACTCAAATTTTGATAATGCGGTTGCTTCTCATAAGCATTAGGACTTGATGCTCTTTCTTTTGACTTCTTCTTTTTCTTACTTCTTCTATGAGAATGATTATGGTCACAACACTCTTCATTATCATTCAAGTGGGCATCTTGATTGTCATTTGGTTGCAATCCTTTGCCCTCATCATCTGATGAATCACTTGATGAATCACTAGATGAATCACTAGATGAATCTGATGACAGTTCTCCAAACTCTCTCTGAGGATGGAATATACAACAGATCTTAGTCTTCTTTTTATTCATATGCTCATTATCCACAACTTCTTCTGTCCATCTTACTCGGGGTTTCTTCTTCTTCTTATCTTGATTAGAGGAGTCTTCACTGGGTCGAAGACGTAAGACCGGTGGAGCCTGAGGAGTTGACTCCACTGTTGTAGTAGTACTGGAAGATTCAGCACCTCCTCGTGAAGGCTGTTGATTATTATTCAGCATTTTTTCTTATTTCCCAATTTTGTTATAAACGGGACCTATTGATTCAAAAGGCTATTTGTAAGATCAAATTAAAAAAAAATGCTTTTGACTGAGGTGACTCTCAGTGTGCAGTACTTTGCTAAAGTATCACGAGAACTTTTTTCTTTGGACTCCAATCAAGTTGCAGCAAATCAACCTTACCTTCATTACTTCTTGAACTTCTGACCCCTTCGAAATAGTTCTTCTTTCATGACTTCTTAGAAATGGTAAATTATAACCGTCTTATAGTGCTGACAGCAATTAGTCGGCTGAAAGTTCCTCGTTGTTTGTTGGAAAAGTCAGCAAAACGCACCTGTACATGCAAGGTGCAAAAATTACAGAATGTCTTACGTCTTGCCTTTTCAGTGCTATCCCTCCATTTGTATTTGATTCATCTTCCTGTAAGTTTTAGAACTTCTTTACTGAGTCTTCAATAAATCTGTCGTTAGCAACGTTTAAGGGCTTAGTCAAATTTTCGATTGCTCTTGATCAAAGAAACCTTTCGGATTTAAAAAGATGCAATAAAATTGGAAAACGCTATACCTTGTATCATGTCTTAATAGCGATGGTTCATATATGTACATATTGTTACCGGAATTAGCATCTCAATAAACCGGTTGATTTAGTCGATTCAAACCCATTTTTTTGTTCTATACATGGTTGAGTAACCTTGCCTTATAAATGTCTGCATTGGGCAAGAATTTTTGCTTTTCAATCTCCTCTTCTACTGTAAGAAGCAAATGAAATTATGAAAGGATCCCTGCTCAATATTTTTGGGCCAATTTCAACTACTTTAAATTAGACGGGTTGCAAAAGTTGTTAGATTTATTTTTGTCCTTTTTTCTCTTGTCTCTTAGCCGAAAATAGTAAAATGACAACTGTTCCTGGATGCAACAAATATGTACAGGAAAATGTCCTAACTCGCCAATGATTCCTAAACCTATTGCAGATCCTTAGCAACTGATTGTAACAAAAGAAGACTTATAAAGTAGTTTTTGATTTTGATTTTTTATTTCCACTTCACTTGCCAAAATATGATAATGGACCCATTTTAAGAGAGTTGATAACCCATTGCTTACTGGATTCCGGTAAACGAAATTCTTAATATTCTTTTTGAGAGTCTACCCATGCTTAAGTATTATGTACTCTGTTTCTATTTACCAAATAAAAACGAAACAAGGCATTGCTAAGTTGCATGCTCAATGATTGAATCACCTTAGTCTCTTCCTGACCGGTTTTGAATTCATTTCAAAATTTGTCATGCAAGAAAACAAAATTTGCAGTCAATAAACAAGGTGAAATATTTCTAGAAGAGTCGAACTGTCGCAAACTAGCCGTTTACATCTTCTCTAATTTAATTACCCAGCAGGTAAATTTTATTTTCATCAAGAAACAATAGTATGGAATTCATAGTTTCCACGCTCACAAAGAATAAATCAAATTACAAATTTACTTTTTGGTCTATATTAAACTAATTGACTTGTAATCGAAAAAAATGACATGGATAGACTGGCTATTCAGTACCCCCAAGCCTCGGGCCTTCGGTGCCTTATTTCAAGGGAATTTATATCCTTAGTTTTGCAACAAGTTTCAATATTTATTTAATCTATAACATTGTTACCACAAAATTTGTTTCTGGTCAGTCACATGAGAATTATGTTTTCAATCTTTTACTACTCTTTTGTATAAATAGGACTTTCATAACTTTTCTTATACCAAGAAATGAGTTTAATTGAGCTTGAATTTCAGTAGAGAGTCCTTTGGAAAGGTGAGCTCTGATCTTTTTTACATACATTTAACATCTAAATATTGACTTTTCATAGAAAGTTAAGGAAAAGGACTTGATACAGACCACAAGCTAATACGAAATTCGAGAATTCTCATAGAGCCTCGGTAAGTAGCTATTATAACGTAGAGCTTCTTTTTACCAGAGCTTTAGGGTGTGACTGTAATGAGCTATCAATTTTCGTCATAACCTTGCCTCTATGTGTGCCATAGAGCCTATATTTACCGAAATAGAAGATGCCTTCATCTTTGCAAAGATAATACAGTTGATTTATAGCAAGAGAGGACCGTTGGTAATTTCCTAGGGCCACTCTTTAGTTGAATTTTTTCTTTTTTTCAAATAAAATGATCCTTACTTCTTGAAAAAAAACTTCGCTTACAAACGAAGTTATTTCTAAAGATGAATTTATTATCTTTTTATTGGATTATTCTTCTTCTATCCTCTATTTGGACGGCTTTACTGTTTTTTGGCTATTTTTCTCTATACTAGACAAATATCAGCCTGTTTTTTTACATTTTTACAAGAAAAAAAAGCACCTCAAAGAAATCTAAAAAATACTTTTGTGTTTAATAAAAGCTAAAGAACACTTATATATGGTTTAAAGAGCTAAAAAGCTAAAAAAGCTCTATTTTGTAAAATGAACATTTCTATATAATATTAAATAGTATGGAAAACCATGTATTTTCTCCTGCATGAAAATCCCTCCCGGTGGCCAAGCTGGCTAAGGCGCGAGACTGTAATGGGTTCTCCTCAAAGTAATCTTGAGATCGGGTGTTCGACTCACCCCCGGGAGATTTTTTTTTTGGCTTTTTTTTTTTAATCACGTTTTCAGTTAACATGGGGTTATGTCTATGAGAATATTCAATTTCGGGTTCCTATTAAGATAAATTAAGCCATTTTCTTTGAAGAAATAGTTTTCCTTTTTTCATGTTTTACTATAATTATGTTTTTTTTGTCTAAAAATTGACTAAAACCTTTGGCTGAAAATTCTCACAACTTAAAAACTCTTCAAAATGTTCCAATATTGTAAAAAAAAATGCTTCTATAATTTAAAGGCAAAAATCATCAGGGGTTAATAGTATGAATCTAGTTTATTTACTTCCAATCCTTGGTTTATCCGAAACATACTTATAAAATCATTAACGCCCTAGCAGATAAAAAGAAACTGGTCACAAAAAATGTCATGATTTTATTCGAAAACCTTGCAACAACAGAAGCTAACCGAATAAAACACACTGTTTCTAAATTAATTAATTTCTACACTTCTAATATAAGTTTGTTCGGAGACGATATATGCTAACACCTTACATTGAATATATTCAATTGTTTCAAAACTATATATCTAATTTTTTTGATATAATATCGAGAGCCCGATGGTATTAAATCGAACAACGAATTCTATTCCTCAAGTAATATGTGCTTCTTTTTTATTCTCCTTGTTTGAATTTAGCATTTGGTGTTGTTATTACAGCTTAAGCATTCACCACCTATCCTTCCAAGGCATAGCTTCTGCCTTCTCTAAAGGCATATCGTCATAATCATCTTGGAAGAGACAAAACGAGTGATTAAGTAGTATTAAGCACTCGAGGTTGCCGGTAAAAATATTTGACAGTCGTTGATCAAACTTAAAAAATGGAATTTGCTTCTCACAGAAGTACTTTTTACAATAACTACGAGCTTACTTCTCGCTGTATTAGATTCTGTACGTTTTCCTAATGACATCTTTTACTATGATTATATATATATATATATATAAATATTACACAACTCCTTTTTTTTTTCAAAAATTTCTTTTAAATTCACTCCTTCTTTCCTTCTTTTAAGTATTCCTCAAATACAATGATCTGCTTAACATAAGTGTTCTTTTTTTACTCAAAAGTATGTATATTCAATATCCACTTCTTTGGCTGGTTCTCAAGAAGCTAAAAAGACCTAAATAAGAAAGTTTATTTGGAATAGTCTAAATAAATAAATGTTTACTTGAACTTAGGTTTATATAGCAGTCCTGCTCTGCCCTCGTCTATGGCCATATCCAGCATAAAGCATGATTACCCGTCCGATCAATAATTATTAAGCTGCTGAGAGCGATGCTGAGTACGTTAGTGGGAGACCATAATGGAAACCATCGTGCTGTAGACTCTTCTTTTTTTGCATTAATTTTTGTGGAATAAGTCATCTAGTGTTTTTGAAATTATTTGTTTGTTGAAAAATTTTTTTTTGCAGCACTTTTTTCTGTCAATGTCATAGAATTTTTTTAAGAGTAGACAGTTTTTTTGCGACTTAAACCAGAAATGCAACTGAAGCAATAACGATACTACAAGCTGTTTAATACGTTTTAAAGATTGATGGGATATTTTGAGAAGAGTTACTTAAAGCGATTTAAAAACATTGAATCTCAGTGATTATCCTTTATGATTGTGTTTGGAGCACAATAAATAAGTACTGTAATGTCACCTACAACGCAATATTCCTTAAAAACTTTCTAAATTTTGGAAGTGAGCTTAAGTATACATATGCATATGTAAAGGCATGCATTGTATATATATATGGCGCTAAGGATATTTTATAATCAGTGTAAACTTCCACAGAGTTTTAAGTTAAGTATAGTCTTTTTCACCTATCGAGGATTTGATATTATAATGCAAACTTTGTCTGAGTTATATGTTGTGATATTGGTTACATTACCTCAATTATTCATCTACTTTTTTTACTCTACTAATTTGATGTTAGTGTGTATTGTAATAGCAACATCTGATTTGTTTTTTTCATTTACCATGGATGTTTGTAAAGAAATATTACGCTCGAGAACACAGTTATAAAAAATTATCTACAAGCGTTCCAAGGGTTATCTATGCAAATCATGATTTCATTTGAATCGACATATAAAGTATCAAGAAATTGATTTTAAATAAAATACTCAGAAAGAATCTAAGATCAAATAGTTTCGACTTGCTCAGTTTGGATGCAAAGACATACTTTTTTTTGGTTTGTAAATTACTTAAATTACTTAAAACTTTCGGGAAGCAAAAGGATTACTTTAAAGAAGGTCAATTACCCTATAATAATTCTTCAGAGCAAACGGAATGGTTTCCTTAAATAGAAATTTGCATGAGGGAGTTTTTGACTAACAAGAATATACATTAAATATCTAATTGAAATATGCCTAAAAGCATGAGGAGACAGGCCAGGAGTCTGAAAAACCTCGAGGTTGAAGAAAGTGGATAAGAGAATAATTCCTAAGGAATTAGTGAGTTATTGTGTTTATGTTATAGATTGATCGCGTGAATGTAATAAGATACCAATTTTTTGCAACCTGCTAGTTGTCAATTCCCGAAGAGATGAAATTTAAGCTCATATAAACAACCAGGGAAGCTTTCAATACACTTGAACTCTTTAAATTAATAAGAAAGAGGGGTATTGGTACTAATATCTCTTTTCAGAAGTAATGGGATAATTTTTATAGACAATTTTTTTTTCTTTTTTTTCAGTAACAAAAAATAAATTCAGCCACTAAACAGTTTACAATAGAAACAATAGACCCAGAAGAAGGTGGTGACGAGTTTATTGAGATCCTACTACCCGAGGAACAAGTGAGTCTCGTTTATAGATGAAGAATATACAAAAAAGTAACTAATTTGAGTCAATCACCTGGATAAAAAAACTTTTCTTCCCACCACACAAAAACTTGAACCCCAATGATACTCCTAGGCCTAACAAATTGTAACTTATCTCAATTTTTTCTCGAAAGCACAACACCAAAATTACCCCAAATAGTATCCAGCTCAAAACCCCACCCAATTTTCCAACCATAGAACACGCCTTTATGGCCAAGTTGGTAAGGCACCTCACTAGTAATGAGGAGATCGTCAGTTCGAATCTGGCTGAAGGCACTTTTTTTGTTCTTTTTTCCTTTTTTTGCGGTCTGGCCCCTCCAGCAGACACGACCTGCACGTGCCCCCCACAATCTTGTTGCATTTTTTTGTTAAGAAAAAGTGAAAAATAAGAGGAAAGCGTGCCCAAACCAGCAATTGCTAACAAAACAAAAAAAAAAAAGAATTGAAATTCTTGGCACAAGAAAAAGTATTAAGAATTTCTTAGTATCATTAACTTATTACACTTTTTCTTAGCCTTTAAACTAAGGTAATACTGAGCCGGCGTCAGTTTTTTTTTTTTTTTTTTTTCTTTTGTTTAGTAGTTTTTCCATTTAGATATATATATTTTTTTTTGAATGAGAAATATGATACGTAGTTTTTTATCAACTACTTCTTCTTTATCGAAATTATATTAAACGATACCAGTAATAATGACGAGTATGAATTACAATTTACACCCCATGTCTTATCTTAATGCCACCACTACAGATAGAATGATGGATTCGGAGCTTGATATAGATATTGATGGGGTATCATCAACCTCACCAACCAATAGTAGTCATTCAGCCAATGGATCTCCACAGTCATCATTTACGTCGCAATCTACCGCCAACTCACCAATTCACAATGATAAGAACCATGGCCATCAACAATCATCAAGGGTGCCAGGGTCAGTGGCCCCACAACAGGACGAGCGTCAAGTTCAATACCAAGTTCAACAAGAACAGCAGCAGCATCAGCAGCAGCATCAGCAGCAGCATCAGCAGCAGCAATATCAACCACATCAACAACACCATGAAGAAACCAAGTTACTTGAACAAGTTCAAAACCAACAAGTGCCATCATCAGTTTATTTACCACCACAAACATTTAACGGTGGTGATAATGGATTGAATGGATTTTTTGGATTTCCGAATAATTCTGGAGTAGTATCTAAACCTGAAGAGGCACAACCTAAACCAGCTAAAAAGACTTATAAGAAGATTAAGGATGAAGATTTACAAGGACCTTTTAAATGTCATTGGAAAACTTGTGATATTATATTTGAAACTCCTGAATTATTATATGATCATTTATGTGATGATCATGTTGGTAGAAAGGCTTCAAATAATTTATCTTTAACTTGTTATTGGGATAATTGTTTAACTACTACTGTTAAAAGAGATCATATTACTTCTCATTTAAGAGTTCATGTTCCTTTAAAACCATTTCATTGTGAAGTTTGTCCAAAATCTTTTAAAAGACCTCAAGATTTGAAAAAACATACTAAAATTCATGAAGATGATCATCAAAAGAAGTTGAAAAAATCTCAAAAGAAGTTATTAAAGGAAGAACAACAAAGAAGACAACAAGAAGATAAATTGAAGTATGATGGTTTACATCCTCATCCTCATCATCATGCTCATCCTGCTTATGCTCCTCCTCCTCATTTACCTTATGGTTATCAATCAAGTGATGTTGGTTATAATTATCAACAAGGTGATGTGGATTTGAATCGTAAAAGAAGATTTGATAATAACTCTCATCATAATATGTATGTGGTTAATAGTATTTTGAGTGATTTTAATTTTTATTCTAATAATACTCCAACTCCTTCAAATAATAATCAAGACTATACAAATAAAAGATCTAAAATTGAACCTCAATATAATATGGATATGTTTAATAAATTAAATCATTTGGATGAAAATTTAAATCAACATCAACAACAACATAATCCATCTTTTGGTTCTTCAGCTGCTTTTAATCAACCAACTCAACATCAATCTCAACAACCTAATTTATTAGAAGCTGAAAAATTCTTTAATTCTCTTTCTTCTTCTATTGATATGCAATATCAAAATTTGAATAATTCAAATGATAATTATTCTCATCATTATTCTCAACATAATAACTTATATCCTTCTATTCCTCAATTCCAATCAAATAATATCGATTCAAATAAATCAGATGTTTTGGTTAATAATCATGGTGTTGGTTATTCTCCAAGCTATCCTCAAGTTAATAGATCTAACTATTATAATACTAATCAATCCACTATTTCAAATAGTGACTTTGGCGGTGTTAGTAATTATCAAAAATCAGGTCAAAAATTATCTAAGGATTCTGATAATGATGATGAGGATAATGATGATTCATTATTCAAGAATATTAATGATTCCTTGAATAAACTTAACTTGGATGATGATTCAAAATTAGATCTCATTCTGGTTAAGAAACATAGAGAAATGATTCAATTAGTCTGTGATTATTTGTCTTCTTTAAAGAAAGATCATCAAAAAGATGAACATCGTGATGAAATCAATGAAATCAACGATTCTGGTCGTAAGTTATATCCTACAATCACTGCTTTCTAATGAGGTACTTTTTCTTTTCTTTTCTATTTTAAACGTGTTATTAAGAAACTTTATATTTTACTTTCCTTGTGTTTTTTTGTCTTTTTTTTTTATTTCCCCTTTTTCATATTGATTTCATTGTGCTTTTCTTTTCAATTCTGGTTGGTTGGCTTTACTTTTTTTTTTTTTTTGATTTTCGTTTGTAACGTTATATGTACTTTGTTCAAATAAATGAGATTAAACTATTTACAAGATTATTTATAAGAAATATTACTTTAGTAATTCCATGTAGACTTTAAAACTCCAGACCCAAGTACTCTATTATTGTCATAAAGTACAATGTTTTGACCTGGTGCCATTGCCCTTGCCTTATCTTTAATTTTAATATTCATTTCCTTATTAATTTCATTAAATTTTAATTCAACCACCTGTTCTGGTTCTTGTAATGACCTATATTGCATTGTCAAATCTTTTGTATTTAATATTTGATTAAAATCTTTAACTAACCATTCCCAATCATATGCAGTAACTCCATTTTTATACAATTTTGGATTATCTCTACCTTTGACAATTACTAATTCATTTGATTCAAATCTTTTCTCACTAACGAACCAAACTCCTTTATATTCTGGATTCCCTTGAGGTAAAGAAATCCCCAGTTTTTGACCAATGGTTGCATGCCATAATCCTTTATGCTTACCCCATATCTTACCATCTTCAGTTATAATATTACCGGGATTCGGTTCAATGTATTCATTCAAAAATTCTCGAAAATTAGAAGTCTCCTGTCCAACAAAGCATAATCCATCTGAATCAGGTTTTTCAGCAATATGTAGTTTGAAATCTTTTGCTAATTTCCTAACTTCTGGTTTTATCATATGTCCAATAGGTAATAATATTTTCGATAATGATTTGATAGGAATATTTGATAAATAAAATGATTGATCTTTATTCCCATAATAACCTCTTAACAAATGATACTCATTTGATTCCTTATGCTTCATTATTCTTGAATAATGTCCGGTAACTAACCACCAATTATTTTCGTTATCTCGAAATCTATTAGTTAAATATTCAATCATTTTTCCAAATTTGACATATTTGTTACAACCAGTATCAGGATTTGGGGTCAATCCTCTTTCATACATCGAGATCATTGGCTCAAAAACCTGATTCCAATATTCTCTTTCAAAATTAACTCGTTCACAAGGTATGCCAATATGCTGACAAATTTTTTGTACATCTTTCCAATCTGATTCAATACATTTCGCTGTTTGAGTCCAATTTGCCATATATATTCCTCGAACTTTTCTATACTTCGATGCATATATTGCAGCACTAACTGAAGAATCGACTCCTGAGCTCATTGCTATTATTATCTCATCATCAGCTTTAGGTTCTTCTTGAATATATGTATTGGGTGCTAACTCATTAAGGTGCGGTTTGACATGAAATCTTCTTAAGCCTATACTCCTCGGTATCAAAGGTCTACTCCATTTTATTCGAAATGGAAACATATGGGCAAAATATTGCTTTGCAACTTCCTTAGATTGTATATTCTTCGATCTTGAATATTAGTAGCCTGTTTGGTTTAGTATTTTCTCTCTTTTTTTTTTTTTTTTTTTTTTTTTTTTTTTTTTTTTTTTTTTTTTTTTTTTTTTTTTTTTTTTCATCTGTTTCTGTGTTCCAGCATTTACTTCGCTCTTATCGTATTCGATTCCGATCAAGTTTGATTGAACTTAAAAATGATAGACGCTCTAGCACTGTAGTATTCTTCAAATACAGCACAATAGACACATTAGTTGATCTTGTGGAATGTATGTTGGAGCTAAACTTTTCTTCAATAAAATTGGACTTCTTGTGAATTCCTGAACCTAGGTGATGGGCCGTTTGGAATATTCTATTTACTCGATGGATTTTACCTCGAGATATAGAGAAGGACTACTTCCAAAGCAAAAGAAAACACAATGAATTGAAACTCAACAACCCCTTTCCTACTTACTTTAACATCCCAATCTTTATACGGTTCAATTGCAAAAACTTGCAAGGACCTCCATCGAAGACCTGCATACAAGTCTATCGCAGCCAAAAAAAAAAAAAAAAAAAAAGAAAAAGAAGCGATGGATTGAAGAACAGTTTGTGAAGCTTTTGATTCAAGTCAGCAATGCTGGAAAGGTTCAAACACAAAAATATAATGCATAGGTAAAACAAAAAGTAGCAAAAAAAGAATGATTTTGCCCAGGATCGAACTGGGGACGTTCTGCGTGTTAAGCAGATGCCATAACCAACTAGACCACAAAACCTTTTCTTGAAGTAAAATATGGCCTGGTTTATAAAGTCAAGACAATATAAGGTAAAAGTGTTAAATTTAAAAAATTTTATATGTGAAAAAAAAAAAATACTGACATGGACTTTGAACCGATTAGATTATTTCATCAACAATATAAGCCATTAAAAAATGATATGAAATAAGTATTGGAGCGTGTTCAAATACGTTGATCTTTTTTTCGCAATACTTGGAAAATATAATCCACTAACTCACTTAGTAAGGAGAAAATGAACGCTTAGTCCTGGCAAAAAGTTAAAACTTAAAATTACTTCTTTAGCTCTTTGGTGTGACTGGTCGGTTTAATTTCGTTTCTTTGCTAATGAATAAAAAGTGGTCTTGCAAAAAAAAAATTTTGCAAAAAACCGAAAAACTAGTTACAAACACCAAGTTCAGCAATACCAGGGTAAAGATCAAGAGTTAGGATCACAACAACTTACCTCTCTTGGCGCCTGTTCAGGCGAGAAATGGAAAAAATTTTGGAAATATATCAAAAGTTTTTACTTCTCTCTCCAGGTTACTACTGATGACATCCACATATTCAATCTTGGCCTCAGACTCTGGACCCTCGTACAGCAACCCCTGTGTCTATTTTGTGGCCGTATAGTCAACCCCCATTTCCCCACCAATCAACTCAAAGACCTGTTACTCTCACATATATATCTAGAATGCAAATCCACAAAACATATCTGGGAATTTTGCAATTCTGATCCATCTAAACCGTTGCCAGCTAGAGAGTGGTCGCTTTTTATAGCAAACGACTCCATGGAACCATCCCTTCTCAAAACCATAAATAGATACCACCTGATTCTTTTGAAAATCCAGGAATTTCGACGATCCCTGAGGCAGGGATCTGAAAGATTACCTGCCTTGCGTCATCAGGCTGCAAAAAAATTGGTATCTTACTACATTCACGCTCTCAATCTATAATATAAACACAACAACTCCCTAATTCCTTAGGAATTATCCTATTATTCACTTTCTTCAACCTTGAGGTTTTTTCAGTCTTCTTAGTCTGTTTCCTCATTCTCTTAGGTATATATTAATCTATAGACATTAAATATATATTCTTGTTAGTTAAAAAAAAAAAAAAAGCGACACAACTCCAAAAGTAGTCCCAACTTACGTTTGCTAATTTCCTGGAAATCTTTTAACGTTTACCAAGGTTTATAATGTTACGGCCTTCTTTAACAACAATAACATTAAAAATTGGTAACTTACTGTATCTTCGATATAAAATTTTAAACTAAATACTCACTTGTTCCTTAGTTGCTAGTAGCCTATTCAAAGAATTACCATCTTGGCTCTTCCAAACATTGATTTTGTTTTTAGCTACTAAAGGTATATTCTTGTTTGTCAAAAAAGGTAAGGATTTCAGAAGCAAGGTGCGGAAGACTACCTTCGTTGAGCATTTTATTCATTCAGCTATTTGCAACCTAGCTCTTTTACTTTCGAGCTTCCATCCTTTTATATCGATATATTTGAATAGAATTGTTTACTGAAAATACTATTTTTGTGTACTAAGGGAAAAGGAAAGACAGCCTCAGATAAAGAACAAGTAATTCCAACATGAGTCATTTGGAGTAATTGAAGGTCATTAATTACACATTGTTTTTGTAGAACACGTTTTCCAGTTTTATTTTATAACGTACAATATCAACAGTCAAAAAAAGAAGGCAGACAAAAAAGTCAGATACCAGGCAGGAATAATCTACAAAAGAACAAGAAATAAGAAATCAGAATCAAGCCTTAAGCAGAATTTCTTTATATTAAAATCTAATTTTCAATTAGCTTTAAAGTAATCTTGAATTGCTGAAGTGATAGTAATATGAAACTGGTTTCTTGAGAGTTATAGTAAATTTATAGGTACGGTATATGTTCTCAAAATTGAACAAAAGAAGCCAGAAAAAGGATTTTGAATCTCTGATAAAATATGGTGTTTCATGCATAGAAACAATTATGGACAAGAAAAGAATGAATTGGGGATATTTGTAATGGTGCTTGAGAGAACAGGTATAAATATGGGTCCAGCTTGCAATGTCAACCAAGCGAGGCAAAGATCGAATTCGCATATTTCTTGTTAAAAGCTTACTTCTATGATAGAATTTTATAATTGAGACAATTAGCAAAGCCTCCATTGATCAAATATGAAGCAAGGGCCATGGAAAACGAAAAACCTTCTGGAAAGGAGAAAGGCCTCCTTTCGATCCTTACACTGAACAAATAAAGTAACAGAATTGTGCTTCTTGTTTCATAGAAAGTCCTTACTACTGCTACATATATATATATTATTAGGTAATCACGTCCGCCTGCGACGAACTAAGTCGAAAAAAATTGTGGTACAGCTACGGGTATATTGAATTTCCTATACTTTCCTAATATAAAGTTGCATTTTTTTATTTAGAAATATGAAGCAATACAGGATACTACTTAGCTCTATCAGTATGTCTTCAACTGTTGGCTGTGCTGTTCGTTGGCAAAGTATTTCTACAACATATATAATTCAAATTTAAGAGACTAATCAGTTGTTATTACCCCTAAGCAAGTTACTAGAAATAATTTAAGAATTCTCTTTCAAATTTGTAAGAGCACATTTGTGAAATAAAACTCTCGAATCATTTTAAAATGACTCCAAAGATTTGGGTGCAAAGCGACAAAAAGGTTTAGCAACATCAAAACCTGCACATAACGACAAAAAAAAAAAAAAAAAAAAAAAAAAAAAAAAAAAAAAAAAAAAAAGTAAAAAAAAACAAGATGCACTAAATAAACTCCATCTAATGAATCAGAAACCTTTCCAAAGTCTGCTTGAACTTATTAAACTTAAAGTGCAAGTAAACAAAAAAGCAAAAAAGAAATGATTTTGCCCAGGATCGAACTGGGGACGTTCTGCGTGTTAAGCAGATGCCATAACCAACTAGACCACAAAACCTATTTCATGAGCTGAAAAATGAAATTTACTCTCATATCTCGTAAGCAATACTAAAAGATTGTTGCAAATACTTAGCTTAAAAAATTGGTTTCAATCATCAAACTCTACAGACTATATAATTATCCAAGGTTTGTATTCAGAATATAAAGTTAAATCATAAGATTTGTTGCAATTAAAGTATTTACGACACCTAGAAATATTTACGACAAGACAAAGAATGTAGCCGTGGGTCTCATTCATTATTAGATACTCAACTATATTGATAGAAATGACAGAAAGCTGAAATGTCATCTACCTGTGCTTAATGAAATTCTTAAAATTTGTAATCTTAGTATCTACATCTACATTTGAAAGCAAGAAGATCCTTAGAGAGTAGACTCTCATCAGAGTCGAATGAGTCATCTGAATTCCCGAGTATTTTCAGTTACTTCGCAATTATTAACTAGCCAGTTTGTAATCTTGTCCACAGACTAGTATTTCATGGAATTTAGGCTATTTAGATAACTCATAGAAAGAAGAATCATTGAAGTTGGTTGCAATCTTCTTGAGAAGGTTCGAGATTCGAATGTTTCAGAGCAATACACTTGGGGACACTTAAATGACAGTCCTTTTATTCTTATTCTTCTTGCTTTTTCTTCCAAGTTTTGATGTACTAAATATATAGTAGGAGAAAAAAAGAAATAGCATTATATTATTTACTGAATAAACATAAAAGTCTTTAGTTACAAAATATCACGAAGGACTTTACCTATCGCAATCAATTTTTCCTCTGTATTTCTAAGGCCAACAGCCCCCAAACACACTGGGGCATTTTCAAAGCTTTGAGCTGAATCGTATTGTTTATAAGTGAAATCATCGATTTCATTAAGGGGTTTGTAATCAGCTTCAGGTTTGTCCAAGTCTAAATCAACTTTCGTGACTGGGAATACCAATACTGGATAGTCGAGTAAATTCCATTGACAGGTATACCCCCAATATTTTGCAGTTCTGTGTTTTGCAGCGGGTCCTGGAAAAACGGGAGCAATAACTGCATCAGCTTCATACTGATTCCAATGCTTTAAATATTCTTTTCTGTACTTTTGCTTTTCAAGATTCCACTTCCATTGTTCAGGAAAGGTTAATGGTTTTACATTATCACCTCCAAGGGCCCACTTGGTCTGTTCACACATTGGCTCACCTGTATCAATTAAGGTTCTTTTTGTATCGGCACCACCATCTTCAAAATATAACGAAGTAACGATTTTCAGAGCTCTTTCATGATCATATGGTTCGAATTCAAATACCTCAATATTGCTCAAGCCTGTTAATTTCTCTTTAACAATTTCTAAAGCTCTTTTAACCGGAGGTTGAGGCGAAACCACACCATCGTGAGACAAGATACCTATCTTGAATTTTTTTTCCTTTGGTTCCGGCCTCCATTCGATATTAGCCAATGAGGGATCTATAGTCCAGGGTTTAGAGTCGATAATTGTTTTAGTGAACAATTCTAATAAATCCAAGGACCGAGTTAAAGGTCCGGTGACAGATAAAATAGCTTCAGAACCCATTTGACAAGAGAAATAGTCTGCAGTTGGTAATCTTCCTACGGTCAGTCTTAAACCATATATCCCATTGAATGCGGATGGACAACGAATTGATCCTCCAATATCAGAACCTAAACCAATCGAAGATGCCCCAATACCATTGAGTGCACCTTCACCTCCAGAAGACCCCCCACAAGTTAAAGAACTATTGAAGGGGTTAACTGTTCGTCCATGTGTGAATGATTCACATTCGAGCATCATCAAGGACTGAGGATTCGTAGTTCTTACAAATGGATTTGCACCTGCTGCTAATAAAATGTTAACAATATCAGCATTGTAATCAACCACTCTATCTAAATAACATAAAGACCCATGAGTAACAGAGCGATTCATGAAAGGAATCATCTCTTTAATTGAAAATGGTAATCCAAAAAGTGGTAATTTATCTTTAAGCTTTTCGGAATTTTCATCGAGGAACTTTGCAACTTTTAAGCTCTCGTTTGGTAAAAACTCGTAAACACTATTGGTTAGCCTAGAAGCCAAAATCGCAGCATGGAAATAAGCAGTCAATACTTCAACACAAGAGTATTTTCCGCTTTTGATCAATTGTATGAGATCATAGGGATCTGTTTGAGTAATCTCAGCATCCCTCTTGGGCAAAACCCGTTTGAAGTCTTCGATTGGATTGGGAGATGGATCTCCAAAATCGGTTACCGAAGATCCTATTGCAGAAGGAAGAGATTCAAACTCAGCCAATGTTTGTTCTTCAAATGGAAACAACTTCAAGGTCTCATCCAAGGAGTCTTTATATATTTTCCGAGCTTTCAAGGAAAGATCCTGCCAATTGTCTTTGAGCATTTTCGTTTCTTTTTAAATGTATATAACTAGAATTAGTTATTTAAATCAGTTAACAGAGAAGTTTGGTCGCCCTGAATTGAATTCAGGTGAAATATTCCCCTTTTTAAAGGTTTTTTTTTAATATTTCCTCCATAATTTCAAATTCCGTTCTTATCTGTCAATCTCCCCTGCAAAAAAAAAAAAAAAAAAGAAACTGCCAACTCAAGTCTACCCCAAAGATTTATGCACATATAGAGAAGCATTGAATTACTCGATTAATGTCAGCTTAGTCAACCGCTTAGCATTCGAGCTTTCTTACCTTATTACTCCCGAAACAACGCTATTTACACTAGCAGTTCCAGTAAATGAACTTAGGTTTATTAGCTTTTGTGCGTCTGCAGATCCAACATGCTTGGAGAAATATAGTTGTAGTTCGACATGTTTGAAAGCATATTTGGAAACGAACCGTTAGTTAATTTAAGCTCGTTATTACATTAAGGGGCCGTTTGCTAAGTGTAATTTCGTCCGAAGGCATCTTGAAAGCCTTGTTGAAAGGTACGAAACTGTCAAATTACATACTCTTATCTCCTCAATTGCCAATCTCTTTGGTGCTCGCTTTCAATCGGGCGTTTCGAGCAACGGCCAACCATTCACAAGAATAGATATGATTGAAGAAGATGCTTGCAGTCTATTGAAAATTCTATAAGCCCCAAGCAGCAGAACATCCTCATCAGAATTTTTCGGCCAAACGTGAAAAGTTCGCTGTTTTTCGTTTCGGCAAGTATAGAGATAATCAATACTCTTAATGTCTGGTATAAGTTAAGTACCAGTGCTAGTTTTGTGATATTGTTAGTGTTTGGGTATTCTTAGTCACACCTTTTTCACGTAAATCACAGCAGAAAAATCTATTTAGGTCCCGTTTGCTTCACCTCAAATTACAAACTATTCACTTATTGAGCCTTTTCTCTCGAGTAAGTCAACATGAGGTTAGCGGAAGCTTTAAGGCTCCGTAAAGATTACGAAAACAACCTTGAAAATCTTGAATCTCGTATTGCAGACAATTGCGTGGTGCAAGAGGGGGATAAACCCGCAGAAGATCCCAATCAATTGGTTGAAGATTATATTCAAAAATCCCGAGAGTTGAAAGAATTGATCACTAGGATAAACCTTACCAATGCCCAAGTCAAGTTTATATTCGGATCGGACCCTGAACCTCGTACCATATGTGAGGCATTAGCTGAAAGAGATGAATTGTTCCGTATAATAGAAGTAAATAAAAAAATTGCTACAAAGGGAGTAATAAGATCTACTCATTATTCTAGACTGGAAATTAGGTCCCAATCAGTTGTTGAAGTACCACGTTACCAAAAAATTGCAGATAAATTCTCTGCAGAATTGAGAAAACTAGATAGTCTAATTCAAGAGCATAATTGGACGACAGATTTGATATAGTCTCTTCAGGACTCTTGACAATTCATGCTGGTCATGTTGCCAAAAAGAAGAGATGAAAATAAAAAATAATACGAAATTCTTTAATGAAGTGTATGGGCATTTTAAATAGTTTTATTTTCTTTCTAATTAGGTTTGAACTGTTTTGTTTCGGTATCATTTTTCAAGAAGGCGAATAGAAACCCCCTGATTGACATTACTTTGACAATTCTTTTTTACATGAGAATGCTTATTTTTATTATTGTTTATTACCATCTATTGATTCTTGAAAAATGAGAGGGCGGGACTAGGGGACTTCAATACAATTACAAGCTTAACTTGCTTTCGATTAAAATTTGTAGGATTACTCTCTTTTTTGCCATTGAGACGATATGAAATTTTTTTCCTAAATTTTGCAACCACAAACATCAGAACGGAATATAAATTCACAGAGACCTTAGACTCCTGATTAGTCATTAGGCTCCTCTACTTGGTGAAACCTTATACCTTTGATTTTGACTAATTTGCTAATATTAGTTCATTGGTTCTGATACAATAGCAATGCCAATCGAACTCGTTCTCTCACCAGTCATGAGACCTTTGGTCATGGCTAAGGCTGTTTTATTTCACCCTCACAGAAGAGCATCTCGCTATGTTCCTCATATAATTGAACTTCCAGAACAAAATGTTTCCCAGTACGCAGTTCTTAAGCGCTTCGGATCTGGGTCCAAGATTTTTGATGTTTACGATACTGAAAATGGCTCTTTACCTCTTGGTTCAAACGATCCAAGTAAAAAGATTTTTTGGTTCGTTAGGTCTAGAGCTGTTAAAGGAGCCTACAAAATGTATTCAAGCTCTATAAGTGGAACAGGTGCAACAGGAGAAGATGAACCCGTTGCTGCCATCAGGGCCGGTCTAAGATCTAATGTTCTCTTAATAAGAGCACCCGAAGCCCCTGCCGCCGAATTGGGCTGGCATGTAATTGGTCACAAGGTTGATGCAATTGATAGTTACAGAATGTTCACAATGGCTGACGGATTCACTTACCAATGGACCAGTAAAGGAAAATGGTTAGAAAAGGTTCATAATGTTGGCGAAAAGGAATCTGAAGTCCGAGAAAGAATAGCTCAAGTAATTCCAAATGGTGTCAATGGTTTTACAATCAGAATTGATGAAAGCAAGATTCCCAGAGAAATGGCTCTAGGTAGTGCATTGTGCTCTCATATTGATCAATGGAACACGAATATCGAAGTTGGTGGTATCTACTACGCTAGACAGCCTCAACAAATTCGCTGGAAGAGAGATTAGGATACACTTTCTTATTTTACATGTTTCTATCTCATCTATCTACATTTACAATGAACTTCACGATTAACCAATTGACCTAAAGTTATCTATATCATCTATTTCTTGTCGTTGTAAAGTGTCTTCACAAAAGCTTCTCTGAATAAGGGCATTGAAGCTTACATATACAAAGCAAATAGTTTATAACATAGAACACGTATAAAACCTTCGGCAATATACTGTAAGCCTTCGAAAATCATGAATAACCGCATTTACTGAGACGAGAGGGACCAGTTTCAGAATATTACAAGATTTTGAGACGGTATCAGTAGAAATATTGATGTTTCAAATTCAAATTCAAATTACTCTATATGGATATTATATAATTACAAACCAAGAAAGCCATTGACTATTGTATCATTTGTCGAAATAATCACATACGGCTTCCACTAAGTAAACCTAAACTTAATATTGCTTGTTGATTTTTTGAAGTGAATAGTTCATATTAGCATTGTCGCGACCAAACTAGGAAATGCTGCAAAAATTTTCGCTTCCTTTTCTCTCGTTGACGAGTTTTGATTCATTAACAAAAAGGTAAGTAAACAATTATAACTAAGAAATATTGAAGATCTATAAGCAAAACATCAAATATTTGACATTGATGAATGTTTCTTCCATGTTTCATTTAAATCAACTACAAGAAGGTAAAACTGTATGGGCGTAACATATAAAAGCCCTAGACTTCTTTCGATTATAAGAATTGACAAAGACCAAAACTTCAAATTTCAAGAATGAAAATCGACAAAACCCTTATAGCCCTTTACCTAATTTTAACAGTTAGAGCTATTAACTTGGAGGAAGAAGAAGATGATGAGATTGATTGTCCTGAAGCTTCATCTACAACTCTTACATTGCTGAGTTCCGAAGATTATGGTGTCGTAACCGAGTACACCACCGAATCCTGCCCGCCGAGCTCATTGAGTTCAATAATGTTAACCACCTCAGAAGATTTTGATGTTGTTACTGAGTATACTACTGAGTCCTGTCCACCTCTGACAGAGTCATTAGCTTCTCAAACTAAGACTTTTTCAACTTTTTCCTCAGAAGACTATGATGTTGTTACCGAGTATACCACCGAATCTTGTCCGCCCCTGACAAAGTCTACAACCTCTGAAGTCAGAAGTACCTCAACGAGCTCTTCAGAAGATTATGATGTTGTTACGGAATACACCTCCGAGCCATGTCCTACTCTGGGCTACTCGGAATCAGACATTGAAGCACCTGCTACATCTTCAGCACCATTTTTGTCTTCCAAAGTCATAGTTCCATCATCCCTTGAATACACCAGTTCATTATCTTCATCTAGAATAACAACTAGGTCTTCAATATTCAGCTCTCAGCTTTCTAGTGAATTAAAAACGTCCTCTTACGAGAAAATTTCAAGAAGTGAATCCTTTTCTTCCAGCCTTTTGAGCGCCAGCACAGTTTTATCAATATCACTGAATGGTAATTATTTCCTGGATAGTAGCTCAATATGGATAGGTGAACAAACAACAAATTCCATTACCTTCCCTCTGTCAACTTTATCCTCTGATAATCAAGTTGCTTCGTCTCAGACTTCTACCAGGCCGCAAAGCAGTGTTTCAAAAATGTCATCCCTCAAGGATTCATCTTATATCTTAAATACAAAGCCCGATACTGGAATCACTAGCAAGTCTGTCGATATAACAACAAGCTACTACTATGAAAGTTGTCCAACGGAGAGTAAGATAAATCCAACTCTCCAAACTTCTTCTACTACTACCTCTTCTCATCTGAGAACTTTGCCTTTGGAAACCATCCAAACTTTTTCAAAGTCTTCAAAATTAAATGCGGACACCTTCACCACTGATAGCCCCTCAATCTCCTCTGACAGCTTCAAGCAAACCCTCACAGAGTCTCATTCATTGTACACCATCAATGAATCATCCTCTAAAAATTTATATGTTTCTGAAACCTCCGGGGAAGACACGAAGTCTTTGGGATCTCTGACAAGTACGATATCAATTGACACCATAACAACTCTGTATTTCGATTCATTTGAGAATTTCCTTACGCCTAGTTCAAGCAGCCATTCGGACAAAACAATTGAATTAACATCGCCACTCAACCACTACACGACAGCAAATATTCAAAGTGCAATTAAAAAACTCAATGTGACTTTTACGGTCACTGTTCTTCATGGTTCAACAGTAACCATAGAATGTAGCACGACCACAGAAGGGTCGACTTCAGATCAGTTGCCTCGCACTATGACAGACGAATCTGAGCTAACAAGTACTGCTAGAAATGCTACTTCTTATAATATCAGTGGAAAGTATAGTGCTAGACAGACAAGCGGTCATATTGTGTCTTCTTACTCTCAAAAATCAGAAGCATTACAATTATCAACATCGGCTCCACCTCTGATTTCTTCTCTATATGAAGGTTCCTCTCCTGGAATAAATATTGGGTATTTCAAATTCTTAATACCAATGATTCTCGTCGCTTTTCTCTAGTTACTGTCCCAAACTTTGTTTAAACTATATAGTTGTTCAATAAAAGTAGATTAAATTCGACTATTTGTATTTAGTCTTTTTGCAATTAGTTACTCTCGTAGTGCATATATCAATTTGGTCCCGTTTTTTTTTTTTTTCTCTTTTTAGCCTCTTCTCATGATGAAAAAAAAAAGGCAAAAAAGCAAAAGGCACAACAATCCACACTTTAACTCTTTTTATATAATTTCATCAAACTAGACTTTGTCTTAAAGAATATAATCATACTTAATATCGCAATGTCTGACCAAGAACAACAACCACAAGATTACGAACAACAACCACAAGAGTTTGAACAAGATTCTCAGGAATTTTTACAAGCTGGGTCCCCAGAGTTAGCTCCTCAAGCAGAAGGTCCAACTGAACCAAATAAACTTTTTGTTAGACCTTTAGATTTCAATGTTGACCAAGCTCAAGTTGAAGCTCATTTTGGTGGCGTCGGTCCAATTGTGGACGTTCAAATGATGAGAGGTTTTGCTTTTGTTACTTTTGAAAACCCAGAAGATGCTCAACGTGCTGTTGAAACTTTAAATGAATCTGAACTTAACGGTCAAGCTTTACAAATTGAATTCGCTCGTGAAAAGAAAGAAGATACCAGAGGTAAATATAGAGTTAAGGTTACCAATTTACCAGATGGTACCGCTTGGCAAGACTTTAAAGATTTTGTTAGAGAAAGAACTGAATTTTCTCCATCATTTGCTAAAGTTTTCAGAAACTACGATACTGGTGAAGTTATTGGTGCTTTAGAATTCTCTTCTGCTGAAGAATTAGAAAAATCCGTTCCATTATTGGATGGTGCTGAATTTCAAGGTGCCGCTATAATTGCTGAAGAAGATACTTCTCCATTCATTCCACCACCACCAAGAAGAGGTGGATTTAGAGGTCGTGGTGGCTTTAGAGGTGGATTCAGAGGTGACTTTAGAGGTGGCTTCAGAGGTCGTGGTGACTTCAGAGGTGGCTTCAGAGGTCGTGGTGGATTCAGAGGTGATTTCAGAGGTGGCCGTGGTGGATTCAGAGGTGACTTCAGAGGTGGCCGTGGTGGATTCAGAGGTGACTTCAGAGGTGGCCGTGGTGGATTCAGAGGTGATTTCAGAGATGGTGGATTCAGAGGTGGTCGTGGTTACGATCGTGAATTCCGTGGAGGAAATGATGGATATGAAAGAGATTCATACGTTCGTGACAGATCTCCAACTCGTTACTAATTTGACAAAACAATTGAAATCCATCAATATCCAGTTTCGCTTCTAGGCTGATGAATTAAAGGAAAAAAAAAAGAAAAAAGAAAAAAAAAGTTTTTACTAGTTTTTACTCAAAGATGACGATGATTTGAATTTGTTTTTTTGTTGTATATCTTATTGTATTTGTATAATTATATTTTTTAAATTACTTTCGTGGGGAAAGAATGTGGAACTGACTTTGAATGTTTGACACCCTCCTCCAAATAAAAGATTGATATATGTATATGTGTATTTTGTGGACCCATCTCATTGTGGATTCAAGAACTTATGAACAAAAAAAGAGAAAAAAAAAAGATTACATTTCAAAGAATGATCGCAGTATCGAAGTATTGAATTTAAAAAACTTACTGAATATCTAAATGAAATTTGATGAACTAATGAAATAACCAGATTGTATGTTTTAATTTTTGAAATTCTGGATATTTATCCTCCCATTTGCATAATTATTATTCACTTCACGTTAACAGCAATTGTATTTATATTTTTTAATCTTCAATTCTTCCTAACATGTTTTTATGATGCCTTTTGGCTTTTTATAGATTTTATTTTCCTTTTAATCCAACTTCTTTTGTAATGATTGCAATGTAAAAATTAGACCAACCTTGATATGTCCTGCACATGTATTTTCTTTTTTTATCAGTATCCAATTTTTTTCCTTCTCTCTGTTCAGTTTATGATTAACCACCCAGAACCATAATTTTCAGTTTTCACAGCAGCAATAAACATATTTAGAACGGCTTAATTGAACTTTAAAATGGTGAAAATCAAGTCTGGAGATACCTTTCAATATGGTGACCATCCTTTGCAGGAAATTAAAATGTTCAAGTACGATGAAAATAACACCAGCTCGATTATTTTGGTCCATGGAGGTGCCTGGAGAGATCCCAACAATACTTACAATGACTTCGAGGCCATTATTGAATATATGACAATGCAAGCGAACTCTAAGTTAATGGGCTACAATATTATAGGAATCAATTATCGATTATCACCTCAGTTTAAGCATCCTTCACATATAATTGACATTGTAAAAGCATTGAAAACTTTAAAGGAACAATATTGTATAGATGAAATAGTATTAGTCGGCCATTCAGTAGGTGCCACATTACTCTTACAATTACTTAACTATGACAAAATCATTGAATCAGGACTCAAGTGGATAGATTCAGAAACGGCAGCGAATCACATAAAGAGTGAATTGACTGAGCTTAACCAAATTACTTTAAAAAGTTTGGTATTTGTCGATGGAATCTATGATGTTGTTGAATTGATAGAAGAATACCCTAGTTACAGTCAATTTGTTAATGAAGCTTTCGTGTCTTCTCAACATTACAAAGATGCTACACAGTTATCTAGTATAATCTTCAATAACAATGAAACCCATTTAGAATTGGTTGGTAAAGAAACCAAGTTCACAGTTGTTCAATCCCTTCAAGACGAATTACTCTCTTCTAGACAATCCAACTCATTCATACAATTTCTAGCCAAAAAGGGTATTAGTACTCGTCAATTTTTTGGAAACTATGGTCTCCACGAAGATGTTTATAGACTGAAAGAGCTCGGTGATATCATCATAGACACCTTATAGACCCACATTGCATCGAGCTGTGTAGTTTGATAGACCTGATAATTCAAATATTTCAATCTTCTTCGTCCTTATACTTTTTGTAGTTTGTGGCATTCATTATTGGAAAGACTGGGTAGTGTACCAACCAGGGAAATTTTTCACTTTTCAATTTTTTTTTTTTTTTTTTTTTTTTTTTTTTTTTTTTTTTTTTTTTTTTTTTTTTTTTTTTTTTTTTTTTTTTTTTTTTTTTTTTTTTTTTTTTTTTTTTTTTTTTTCTTCTTCCAAATCGAAGAAGGCAGCATAACAATCATCGAAGGAAAGACCAACGATAAGATCTTTATTTGAACTTTAATAGCATAGATATCATACAGACGTTTGCATATATATATATATATATACATTTCATATAGGGAATAATAGAAAGAATGTCTGCGCCAGTATTAAAGTCATGGGCTGATGCCGAAGATGATATTCCTCAACCAGAAGTCACTACTAATCCAGATGGTACTAAGACTGTGATTAGTTATAGATTAAATGCCAAAGGTCAAAAAGTTAAGATAACTCAAAAGATCAAAGAAGTTAAAGTTAAAGAAAAAGTACACCCATCTATTGCCATTCGTAGGAAATGGGCTAAATTTGGTAAAGAAAAAGATACTCCTCCAGGACCAGATACAAGAACTACTCAACTTGGTGAAAAAGTTGAATTGAAATTAGGTGCAGCTTGGAAAGAACTTGAAAAGAAAGAAGAAGAAGAAAAAATTGAAGCTAGACAAAACTTGGTCTCTAGTCAAAGAATCAGATGTAGAAGATGTAAAGGTGATCATTACACTTCTAAATGTCCATTTAAAGATACTCTTGCAGAATCTACTCCTAGTGCTGCTGCTGAAGTAGCTGAAACTGCTACTGGTGGTAAATATGTTCCTCCATCTTTGAGAAATGGTGCTGCTGCTAAGGAAATGACTAGAGATGATTCAACAACCTTGAAGGTTTCTCAATTGAATAGTATTGTTGATGAAGATATGATTAGAGATGAATTATTTGCAAGATATGGTCCATTGCAAAGAGTTGCTTTGGTTAGAAATAGAGAAACTGGTGAATCTAAAGGTTTTGCTTATGTCACTTTTGCTACTGAAGGTTTGGCTCAACAAGCTTTGGATAACTTAAATGGTAAAGGTTATAATTCTTTGATTTTACACATAGAATGGTCCAAAAAAAGAAAAACTTGAGTTCGTCTTATGAATATGTAGATCTTCAAGTTATGTTGAAACTTTTTTTTTTGCCATTTTACAAACCTCTCCCACATATTTTCAAGCTTTTGTATTTTAGTTAATTCTTACGCTCTTACATTTAAAAATATATACGTATATATCTAGAACAGGGCTGATGAAAGTACTGGTCTACTTGTCCAAGGGCTTATGACAAAGGCTCATTAGTAAAAAATTCTAAAATTATGTCCTCTTTTTAAATTTTTATTCTTCGATTTTTTTAATAATAACTACTTCTCTAGTACAGTGTTTTTCTCATTACATAAATATCCCATTATCCTCTCTTCTCCTGTACTTATAGGATAAGCATTGAAACCCTTCATTAATACTCTTTAACTAAGGCTAGCATGAGACTTTAGCTCATTACTTGAGTTACTAGGTGTACGGATCCAATGTAACCGAAAATTGATTATCATTGGGGTAAGACCGGCTCATAAGCAAACAAGAAATACCTCAGGCTCTCTGTTTTTAATCATTAAGGACAACTACTCGAAATTTCATTCAAACTGATACTGATAATTCTTTTTTTAGCTCATTTTTGGATTTATTACTGACCACAGGCTGGGACATACTTTGAGTAGTAGAAGTTAAGCCGGACTTAAAATTTTGTTTTTCCATAAGGATGTCAAACTCACCAATTACCCCGAAGCATAAGAAGACATCGAGTTTAGACATTGAGAACTCCGGAGGTCATGTCACACGTAGTGGTGGGAGCTCTAATTCCAATGGGCGGAGAAGCTTAATCAATAAATTGCTTAGGAGAAGGTCGGATCTGATTCCTGAGAGTTTAGCTTCCTCGAGTACCAAAGTCAGCAATGGCAGTATTGACTCTCCATTATCCCAAAAAACTAATTCTAGCAAACGTAATAGCCTGATAAGTAGGAGGTCAAGCTTAAGAAATAAGAAAGCTCTGAATAAAAGATTCAGTTTCGGTTCTTCGAGTTCGATAATAGCTGATGATAGTTCCAGTGTTTATGATTACCAAGAAGCAGATACAAGAGAAGGATCATTGCGATCTGATACCTTGTCTTCCCATACCTCATCAATTTCGGATGAATCCTTGAATGATGCATTCAGGCGCTCTACCAACTTTGAAAATCATGACTATAATGAAAAATTGAATTTTCCTACTGTTGATATTCCTGAGTCTGAATTGATCGATGATGAACCAATATGGAGCGGGTTGACGTTTGAGTCATTAGTTACTCCCAAATATACAAAAGTGGCAAGAAAGAACAAGCATGCCCCTCGTATTGTGAATAACTTATTTCTCGCCCAAGAGTTGAATACAGAACACCTTGATTCTGATCATGAAATCGATAGCTCTGATGAAGAAGATGAGAATAGAAAACAAGCGCGTGATGATGCCGGTGAATCAGCAAGATCAAGCCCTATGTCTCCTGGTGTGGAGGGTGAACATCACAGAGAAAAGTCTGGCCCAGACAAAAGAAGTGACGCTGAAATATTTGTCATGGAATTCAGCAGAGATGGAAAGTATCTAGCGGCTGCTGGTAAAGATTCCAAAATTAAAATTTGGAAAGTGATTTCTTCCCCACTAAGCCGACTAGAATCTAAAAATGTTGACCAAGAAGGAAGGGATACTACAAAGGCATCAAATGCCCGCGATAAGGTCTTTAAGTCTGCTCCAGTCTTTCACCAAGAACCAATCTGTATTTTTGAGGGTCATAACAGTAGTATTCTAAGTTTAGATTGGAGTAAGAATAATTTTTTGATTACAGGTAGTATGGACAGAACCGCTAAGCTCTGGCATATTGATAGACCCAATTGCTTGCAAACCTTCCAACACGATGATTTTGTCACTGGTGTGAAATTTCACCCAACGGATGATCGCTTTTTTCTTAGCGGGTCTCTAGATAATGAAGTGAGGTTATGGTCTGTTCTAGAGAATAGTGTGGCTTTTAGTAAAAATGTTGGAGATGACGTTCTTGTCACTGCCCTAAGCTTTACCCCTGATGGATCACATTGTTTAGTCGGTGGGTTTAATGGAACGGTAACTTTATTGGAAACCAGAGGTCTTCATTTCATTTATAAATATGAGGTAAAAGAACGATCGATAGTTCATCCTTTCAGTAACAAAAACGGAAACAAAATAACTGGAATTAAAGTCTTTGAGAATGAAGCAGTGACAGTCACTCATCTAAAGAATGATTTGTTTGAAAAATGGAACGTGCTAATAACTACAAATGACTCAAAGGTCAGACTAGTAAACTCCAGTCTGAAGAAATTGGTTACTAGATTTAAAGGCTTGTCGAATAATAGCTCTTCAATTATAGCCTCCATGAGCGACGACCATCATTATATAATTTCTGGTTCTGAAGATCATTGGTGTTATATCTGGGAAAATAACAACTATATTATAAACAATAAACTAAGACTGGCTTTAAAAGATTTAGTTTTGGAAGGCAAACATCATATAAATGATTTGAATAAAAAACACAAGAGATACAATAAAATAATAAAACAGAATAAATTGCTAAAAAAATTGAATTTTCAGCAATTTCTTGAAGATGATGCATCGGCTTATGAGTATGTATCCAACGAAAATAGTAGTTATGCATCCTTCCACGCCCATCATTCGAAGGTGAATGTTGCAATATTCGCCCCAGAGAGCACCAAACGATTGTTGGAATTTTCAGATGATATTATCTTCGATTTAGTTAAGCGTGGTAGAAGATTTGGTTTAGAGGACACAAAAGGCTCTTTAGATGCTTCAGGAACTAGTAGCACTCTCAATTTACAGACTTTTGATGATGACGATAAGGGCCATATTATAGTTAGTGCTGATCAATACGGAGTTATTCGTATCTTCAGGCAAGATGCTGCTTACGAAGTTAGGAAAAAATTGATTGATATACAAAAACACAATAGAAATCAATCTCGGTCTTCAAAATCACATTGCAAACCAAATACCTCATCAAGTGGATCACAGGGTCTTGAGTCAAGAATTAGCAGAACTAAAGGCGCAAATTTGAAATTAGATCTATCTAATATCAATAAAAAAATGCAAAGTAGAAGTTTGAGTCCTGCCACAGAAATACAATGTTCCTTGAAAGATAAAATACATAGCAAGTTTAAAAACAACCAAAATGGCCAGAAAACAAGAAGCAGAAATAATACTATAAATGAATATAGTAGTCGTTCTTCTTCAACTAGCCCGGTAGCACCTCGCGGAATTCTGGGTGAAAGTTCCACGAGTCTGCCGATAATTCCTAGAGTTGTATCTTCCAGCTCGCTCATAAATGCAAAACACGGTCATACTCGTCCTGTCTCTAGTGGAGTTTTTGAGAATAGTGGGTTGAATGTCCAACTTGCCTTTGATAGTGACGAGACCCATAGTCAATCGGATACTTCAAACATCGAAGAACAGGCTTCATCATCCAAGACATTGACCGGCTCTCATAACCTTGAAACACCTCCTAGTACCGCGCCCTCTGTGGCACAAGGTAGTCATCGCCCATCTCAATCTGATTTGAGTCCACTGTTACCTCAATTTCATTCCCCAGCACATAAAAGTGAAGAAAAGAAAGTGCCACTAATAATCAACACCGAAACGCTGCCAAACACTCCAGATAGATCAGAAGTTATTAATTTCGAAACTCCTATTGACAAACCAAACTTACGGGAAGAATACTCACGATCAATTAAAGGTGCAAAAATTGAACCTCTGCGCTCAAGAGGAAGGAGAAAGGCTTGAACATAACCAAATAGATCCTGGGACTGGTCAGGCGCGGATATATATATATATATATAAATATGCCTACATAATTAATTAATAATTAATAATGAAACTATAAATATGAATTAATACTAGCTAATAATAATTGAATAGAAGTGAAACATGTAGATTCCTTTATACCAAGCTTGAAACTAAAGATCCTTTCCTTTGGTTTGCGATGTCTCATCGAATTCATTTGGGGTAATGGATATTGATTCTGTAGGGTTCGTAGTTGGGCTCCTATCCCGTTCAACTGCCATTGATATATTGGCTTCGGATTCCTCAATCTCAGAAGCGACAGCTGTTTTTCTTGCTGGTTCGCCATTTGTAGAATGCATTGATTTTTCATTTTGTTGTATTATATTATAGTACAAGCCTCCTATTTTTTCACCGTTTAGTTTTAACCGACTTAAGACGAAACCATCGACCATACCAGAATTTACTAGACTGAAAAGTTTTATAGAATAGACACACAAGTCTTTTTCGGCCTTCCAGATTTCTTGTTGTTTCTTCCGTTTAGCTTTTAAGTCCATAATCCTTTCCCAGGTAGCATCATCCCTAGTTCTTTTTGAATCAGTCTCATCATCACTTAGTTCATCATCACTGTCGAATACACTCTTCTCCATATTTTTGTGATCTGGAACAGATTCTTCATCACTAACATCTAAGTCGTCAAAATTAACATCCTCACTGTCTGATCTATCCAACTGAACGTTTATCATATTGGCAAGTCTTGCCTCCTTTTGTAAGAACACATTCAAAAATAAGTTTTGAAGACTCTCGGGGATCAGTTTACGAACATACTTTCCAGCCCCTTCATCATCTTCGAAAAAATCATCAAAGCCCTTAAAATCATTCTTATTTTTGAACTTCACATAAAAAATCTTGAATGAAACCATCAAATCGATCAATTTTGCACTGAATAAGGTTTTTAACTCAACAAATTTCGAAACGATCTTAGCACCACACGATGAAAGAGACTCAGAATAAGACAGCTGATTATCATTAATGTCATGATTTGCCTCGTCAAGTGACTGTAACTTTTTATCCAATTGATTCATTATAGTACTCACATCATCAAATAACAATTCAATGTCATAAATGTCTTCTCGCTGTTTGGAAGAATTTTGAATTAGAGTGTCAAGTTTCCAGCAAGTAGAAATTATTATGACATCAGTTATAACTTTAAAAGCTTGTATAATTTTATCTGATATACTGAGAAAGTGGACGGGCCACATTTGATACAATGGCAGCACATTTAGTTTATTGAGAATTTTGATGTTGATGAAACTGATCAAGGAAACGCCAGAAGTCTTATTAGAAATAAATTCGTTTATATCGACAAAATTCCCGAGCTTATTCAATTTTAAGAGGGGTTTTGCAACTTCAATCAAGGAGTTACAAACAATTTTCTGATTTTCCAAGTCATCATTATCCAAATCGCTATTTTCACTGCTATTGGGAGCGCCATTAAAAGTTAAGGCGTCACGAGCTTCTGCAACTAGCTCTTGAGATAAATTTTGAATCAGTAGTCTGATTTCACTGTTAGCAATAGACGTATTGTTGCTGAAATGGTTTACTGAAGGTTCAGAACTTTCAGAGTTATAAGGAGCAGTTGAAACATTGTTATAGTCTACCAATAGCTTTTCAAAAAAAACGTCGTAGGTACGAAGAAGAGGAGAATCTTGAAAGTCATCAATTTCATAAAGTCGATAGAATTCAATTATCTTCTCAACTATCTCGTTGAACACAGTTGATTGGCCTAAGTTATTGAATTCTGTATAGAGGTTTCCGTCACGATTAGGGATGTCAATAAGTAAATTCCATAGCAGTAAGAAAATATGAAACTGTTTGGTGGACTGGGCCATGACTTTTGAAAGTGAAGGTAAATAATTGGTAATGGTCGTTAATGCGTTGCTAGGGGTATCATCAGAATCCTCTCCAGCCATTTTTTTACCAGCCTTCCTATCAAAAATTGAGGAAAGAGCTCCATAGAGAAATTTGGAAAGAAAGAGCCTTTCTTCACCATTTAGTTCTAAAAGAGACTTCAATTCTGCAATTTCTATATTATCTTCTCCTAATGCTTCATTCGGGGACAGAAAGGTAATTGACGACAAATCATATAGAAGATAACGGACTAGAAATTCCCAAGAGCCATCATAAGAAGGAAGGCCATATAATATTTTAAATGCAATACTTATAGGGGAATCTAAATTCCTTGATAAGTTTACTTTGATATTGTCTTCTTGGGGTTTGGCATCCACGTAAAGAGCGAAAGAAGTTTTCATGATGTGAATTAAGTTTTGAACCTGAATACAATCTTTTAAGGTTAGTTTTCCAGAGTCTTCTCCAAATTGAGGAGATTCATAGTTATCAATGAAAATGGTGTATTTTTCAAGTTGAGATTTGACCTTATCAATGTTAGCTAGATGAATGAAACGAGCTAATTCTGTTTTCAATTTGCTATCATTGATAACCCCAGAGCCTGAACCATGCTCTATAATGTAAAAGATATGCAGAGCTACTTCAAATATGTCAGATTCTTCTAAGAAGCCAGCTCTTAGTAATTCACATAAAACATTAGCCAAATTGAACTTTACGTTGAAATCTTTATCCTTTTTACTCATGTTGATAAGTTGCTTTTTAAATCTTTCAGTAAATTGTCTAAAGCTAATGCCCATATTTTGATCATTTTGATTAGCATTTTTATACAACTTTAAAAGAACTTTCGTGACTTCACATCGGACGTGTTCCGATGGATCAGATAAAAGCCATCCAAAATAACGAAGAAAAGAAGACTGAAAAAAATGGTCAGGATAAGTAATCATCCAATAACCAAGACTCTTTAAACATTCAGATCTAATTAGTGGGTCAATATCACGATATCTATGAATAAATATAGTTTCCACAATATCTGTGAAGTACTCCAAGATGGTTTCTTTCTGGTTATGGTATGACTGGATACTTTTTGTAATAACTTCAATTTTCTTCTCATGACCTTTTTTATTCCTCTTTGAATTAACACTTGACTTTGTGTTTGAGAGCTGACGTTGTTGTTTTTCCAATGAACTAGTTATATTGATTATCAAGTCACATAATTTGCTATGAATATTCAACACAACAAAAGTACTCACATGACGGAAAGGTCTTATGTTGCTCGAGCTTAATGAGGAAAACCACGTTAAAACTTGTATCATGAATGGGGAAGCCAAAGATACTTCTTCATTCTCATCCACATCCCGATTATCCTCAAGAGAATTAGGGCTTTTGTATAAGATACCTTTCTCGTGTGAAATATCAATCAATTTATCGAAAAATTCAAGAACGTTTTTCTTGAAGAACCTCAAGTTTTTGTTATTTGAGATGAACGGGTATTCATGGAGCTTTTGCTTTTCAAACATTATGGATATTTCAGCAATTGTTTCAGTAGCTGACTCTAAATTAACAAGATCATGTGGTGCTGCAAGTGATACACAGCCACAGCATCTTAGCAAAAGGTTAAATAAGTTTGTAAATGCTTCGTTCTTTTCATCTTCCTCATCTTGAATGAATTCCTCAACCCAATCGAGCGCCAAGTCATATACTGATATCTCTGGCTTTGATAAGGCTTTATATAAGCTATTCTCATTGAAGTCGTCTCCCAAATCACGCAGAGAAGATGGGACTCTTGATTGAACCCTTTGCTTTTTGCTATTTTTACCACCGTTCATTGATCTTTTACCGCGTTTGTTGTTGGAGACTACGTATTCATCATCACTAGAATTAGAGCTTTCTGACTCCAGTACCCCTGAGTCTGAGCCTCTATCATTGTAAGTCTTTTGACCCTTACGGCTTTGGAGCCTGGAAGACTTTCTAACGTTTGTAGACATGTTCGCTGCTATAGTAATAAATGTTGTTATAGATCACATCTGAACAAACAAAGAAAACATAAAAAAAAGACGGAGTACGCGTCTCTCAGATTATCATCTAAAATGTCGCCCAACAAAACTGGGAGACATTTGTTGAACGACATAGTAGTGCGAAATACAGAAATCTATGAGGAAGGGAAAAAAAAAAAAAGTAAAAGCAAAACGAACAAAAAAGAACGAGAAAAGAAAACAACCATAGAGACCTCTTTCGATATCAAAAAGTTTGTATTTTGTACACAATCGACAAATATATTAACGATTTTGCTATAAATTAGAAGCTTTTCGTCAAAGTTGATTATTGAGTGTATTAGACAATGTCAGAGAAGGAAGAATCACCTGCTAAGGTCAATCTTGATGGTGAATCAGGATTGAAAGCTGAAAAATTACCAGAAGGGTCTGAAACTCAAACACCCGCTACTGAAAATGCAACCAATGATGCTACTCCTGCAACTGAAGGGAATGGATCAGTGAGTCAAAAACCAGTTGATGTCCAAAAGGAGAGAGAATTATTTGCTGAGCGTGTCAAGACTTATTTAGTAGAACAAACTAAACATGTTGTAATTCCTTCATATTCTAAATGGTTTAATTTAGATTCTATTCACCAAATTGAAAAGAAGCTGTTCCCAGATTTCTTCCCTAACAAGACACATACCGATGCACCAAGGTCGGTCTATAAAACCCCAGAAGCCTATAAGCATATCAGGGACTTCATTGTTAATGCTTATAGAATCAATCCAATAGAATATTTGAGTGTAACTGCAGTTCGTCGTAATCTAGCGGGAGATGTGGCTACTATAATAAGAATCCATAAATTTTTGGAAAAATGGGGTTTAGTTAATTATCAAATAGATCCAAGAACTAAATCTTCTACAGTTGGTCCTCAATATACTGGTCATTTCCAAATAACTTTAGATACACCAAAGGGATTAGTTCCTTTGATCCCAGAAAATGTTCAAACAGTTAAAAATGACTTACCGTCTCCTCCTGCTTCATCTGTTGAACCAGAAGAAGAAAATAATAAAAGCGAAGCTGGAATTCCTTTGAATTTAGAACTTAGACGTAATGTTTATAATGATGTTTCGTCTAAAGATAATAGTAATACTAATCCTGTTCAATATTTTTGCAGTGTTACAAATAAAGAAACCAGTGATGTAAGATATCACAATTTGAAAAGTAAAACTTATGGTAATGGGTCTTTGAATCCTGCTAATGCTTCAATTTTAAGTTCAGATGCCTTTGATCAAGGATTATTTCCTTCCAATTTCCAATCCTCAGATTTTGTTAAATTGAAAAATGAATCAAGCTCCACAACATGGAGTGAACAAGAAGTATTACTTTTGTTAGAAGGTGTTGAAATGTTTGCATCATCCGATGCTCAAAGTCAAAGTTATTTTGTGAATAATAATGGTCAATGGGATAAGATAAGTGAACATGTTGGGACAAAAGATAGAGAACAATGTTTAGTTAAATTCATTCAATTGCCAATTGAAGACAGATATTTGAATAAGTTAATTGAATCTGATAAAGAAGATTCATCTCGCGGTATTGATAAAGAAACGATAATACAGGAGGTTGTGAAAAAGGTCATATCGAGCCAGCAAGGAAAGGATTTAGTAAAAGAAAATTCAAATAAAAACTTACAAGAGTCAATCATAAATCAATCCGCACTCATCAACCAAACTATCGAATTAACTTTAGAAAAATTTCAAACAAAATTAAATTTAATAGATAATTTGGAGAAGAACTTAATCAAAACTGAAAATTTACTCAATTTACAAAGAAAACAACTCTTAATTGAAAGATGGCACAATTTCGAAAAAATTGATAAATTTAAAAAACAAAATAATAATCCAGAGTTAGCTGGCCTCTTGGACGATTTATTGACACCAATCAGTATTAATGAAGTCAATAAAACCTTTAACAAGGTCAATTTGGATGATAAAAAATCCAGTTCTGATGAAATGGATGTTGATAAAGATGTCGCTGAAAATGGATCTAATAGAAACGAAGATGAAAGTTTGCCAATCAGTGTCACTCAACCAAAGAATTACCAATTCTGGTCTGCTTGAGGTCAATTCTTCCTGGTTTATCGCATTAAGTTCTCTTGTGTATTTTATTAATAGCTCATGTAATTCTTCTATTGTTTGCTATATGCTGTTTTAGTAACCCTTGTTTGAATAAATTCCGGAAGATAAAGTTCAATAGTACATATTTCAGACGCAATTTTCTTGCAATTGTGATTATTCGTTACTTGGAAGCATTTTATTCTCTTTTGTATAGTATGAAAAATATAATATTCACTGTTTCATTATTCGCAGGTCTCCTAAAGAGTCAAAGGAAAGCGTACCCAATTGGGTGCACTTAAGTCATGGCAATGACTATACTCATTTTGTATAGCATATAGGCTATTGATGTGAGCTATTTAGCTTTATGAGAAGTTTATGAAATTTGCTAGCTTTGAAGCTGCAAAAAGGAAATGGCCACTTTTGGTGTCAAAAAAATAAATGTATGAGTCTGAGATTATAATCGCGTTCCTGCATACAATGGGCATCGCAGCTGCCAAAAATATTTTTGATCTAAAAACAGAAATCAAGTCAAAAAGAACCAAACTTTGAATTAAAACTCAATTGAATCAACAGTATAACCACAAAAAGTAAGGACATGAAATGTAAAAAAATACAAAAAAGAAATGATTTTGCCCAGGATCGAACTGGGGACGTTCTGCGTGTTAAGCAGATGCCATAACCAACTAGACCACAAAACCATGTTCATGTTCAGTTATTTTGCCCTTTAAAAGTAGATTTAAAATCTGATTCTTTAAAAGACAATAGTAGACTTTTTCACTTATAAAAAAAAAACACTTTCCACTTTAAACGTAGTTTTCTCTATCTGTTCTCTTCATAGTTCTCTATATTTAGTTCAGCATTTGGTAAAATTAACATATATGTGAAAAAGTTACGAATGCGAGTGTCAGACCTGACGAGTCTGGCGTTGGTGACTCGGTTTGTTCCGCGCACCAAACAGAATCTAGTACAGAATGATCTGAATTATTTTGTGCTGCAACCTCGATGAGGCATTCTTATTTCTATATAAGTACAAATTCCCATGACTGCAACAAAAACAAGAGAAAAATTTTTTCTGTATGCATATAACCTTAAGTGGCTATCCACTTTAGATTGGAAGCAGTATGGTGAAGGATATATATTTGGATTTTACAATTATATATTACTTTCCATTTTTATTGCTTTTTTGTTTCTCTTCTATAGTTAATATATTGTTGTTTTCCTTTTAACAATAAATTAAAGGAATCCAAAGCTAATTAATAGATTAATCCAGCACCTACGGGTATTAGTAAGTATCAGCTGATATCAATTTATTGAGCGTGTTATGATTGTCCGTTTGGAAACTAGTTTAGCTATCTAAAGTGGACTCTTCATCCAACATAACCCGAAGTGGCTTTGTCACAAGGAGATTCTAATCTTTAAGTTTGTTCCTTGAAGAGTTCTAAGCAAAATAGTGTTGTTTATATCCAAGCAATCCATTATAAAGACACTATAGAAACCAACCAAAAATATAGTGTTTCCACCTGATCTTGGATGAAAATGCTGCATTCATAACTCTTTAATACCTTTCAACATCAAATTTCTTATTTAGATCTCCTAAAATTGAATTAACATCTTACTAACTTCGAAATTTTTATGATCAGCCGTATTATTTTCGAAATGTCTTCAAACTCTGCTTCTGATTCCCCGTCCAACAACGATATCAAATTAATTATTGAGAGAATAAATCCCACTTCAAGTGCCACCGACGGTAGTATGACTGCTGCACTTCTCGCTTTAAATAATTCTATTGGGTCACGGAACAATTTTTTTAAAAGCCTAGGTGAACACTTTAAAAGGCAAGAAGAACACTTTAAAAGGCGAGAAGAACTCTTTAAAAGGCAAGAAGAACTCTTTAAAAGGCAAGAAGAACACTTTCAAAGGCAAGAAGAACTCTTTAAAATACTAATAGAAAACCTCCGAGGTCTAACTGAAGCTCATATACAGCACCTTGCCGACATGGAGAGGAACGAGAAACGTAACTCGGAGATTATCCAGAAATTAGCCGATATTTCAATGAGTTCTTGGTTAGAAAAGTTCGATCTTAAGGCTGAAAAACAATTTTCCAAAAAGCTTGGAATGAACCAAGGAGCTCGTGTCATCTTAAACTTTTGGAACGACCTCAATAATTTCTTAAGGGATAACGGTATGGGTTCCTTGGTCAGGTACTTGGAAGATGCGGATGACTCTAGAGTTAAGGATTATGAGATGGATACACTCAATAGAATACTCCATTCAGTAGTTGACGACTCCTTGAGGAACGAAATTCACGTTCATTTCCATGCAGAACTGAACGAGAAAGATAATGATCCACTTGAGCTTTTTAAATTTATTAGAAATAGAGTTATTGGCAAAGCTATCAACCCATACTATAATTATGTTAGTACAATTTATCTTAAAGAAGGTCCTACGAGGTTGACAAAATACGGAATAGAAATTACAAAGGTCAAACAATTGCGGAAATGGTTAGAAGTCAAAGACTCTGAATCCCTTACTACTATTAACTACTTGTACGAAAACCTTCCAGGTAAGTTTAAGAAATCTTTTGAAACAGTTTGGAGAAACAAGCATTATACCTTCAATAATTTCAAAATTGGGACTGATGACATTAACGAAGAATTGATAAAGGATATTGATTCATTCGACGGTTATTTAGAGTATGTCAAAGCTGCTGACGAGATTGTCCTCAAAAAAAGGAATGACCCAGTTGACAAATGCCAAAACTCTCAGTCCTCCAACAATAAAACAAAAACTAAAAAAAAGAGAGCTAGGGGAAAAGGTAGTAAAAAAGTGGAACAGCCAGCCGGTCGTAAATAACATTGCTTTTTTGACGTACCCGAGAATGACCCATAATTTATTCAGGCGATGATATGTTGATCACCTACAGAGTAGAATTCATTCCTGATTATTTTGACCTCAGGGAAAATCATATGTGATGCATTGGTATTGGTGTTGGATAAAATCAAACCTATTATTAAGGGGTAAAGTGGGAATCATTATGGTTTATCGTGTAAGCTCACTCTGATATTTGTCTAGCTATTCTGCCGGAATCAGACGTCTGAATTAAAAAAAAAAAAGTTCCTGCCAATAATTGATATGAAATTGGATTTTTAAGATTGTCTGGTTTTTATAGAAGTGAAATTATTAAAGAAAAAGGTTTAGTGCTTGAATATGTACCTCATGAAAGAAAATTTGTTCTCTATCCACTATATAAATGTATAGATATATATATGTAAACAATTTGAAATCCCTTAAAACTTTTGTAGCAATAGATGCTTGCTAGTTCCTGGGAGTTACTCACTGTTTAATCTTTAAATGAATATATTGATTGAAAGGGGCAGACGAGGAATTGAAAATCAATGAACCTGGTCAAACCAAATTTAGGAAATGCTCCAATCGAAATTGCAGCCAAAAAGCAGCCATCTCTTGGTGTACGGAACGATATGATTCGTGAGGGCTAACAAAAAAAAGAAGATTTAGAAGTTTAAATTTCACTACCTCAAAACTGACATGCTGGAATAAAGAAAATACTTGATAACATATTGCCACTCAAAGAGTTTTAAAATATTGCAAAAAAAAAATGCTCCTGGAGGGGATTGAACCCACGACCGTCGCGTTCCTCACACGACCGTGACTTTTGGTATAACCAATATCGTCGTAACACGGCTATAAGCACGAAGCGCTAAACCTCTGCGCCACAGGAGCACTGCACGGATTCGAACCATGCGACACAAACGAAAGACTTAGAAGCCGAAGAGGCGACTAAGCCAAACGTTAAATTCCGCAAAAATCTAAAATTCAGATCCTCCAGCCGTGTATGATTTGAACAAATGTTTTGAGCTATAGATTGGCGGAAAATGGCGGAAAAAGGTAGTAAAAGAGCTAAAAAAAAGCTGATTTAGGTAGGATAATTCAGCAGCAATTAGTTATTTCGTATGATTATAATTATTTTTGAAAAAAAAATTCAATTTTTGGAATTTTTATTATAAAAGTAGAAATATAACGCCAACCGGGTGCAAAAAATTTGGTATTATTACATCCACGCTTTAAATTTATTATTTATACGCAATAACTCACTAACCCCTCAGGAGTTAGTATCTCAATCACACTCTTTAGTTGGGTATGTATTAGTTTATAGATTTTAAATATATATTCTTGTAAGCTTAATAAAAAAGTGCTCTTACTCTGATTTGTTTTTTACTGAAAAGAATATACATTCAATAGCCAAATATGAATGTGTTCCTGATAAGGTGAACTCTGAAGCCTAGTATTGATATACTGATGCCCAACGAACTAGTGAGCTATTGTGCTTAAACTTTAAATTTTGAACTCTGTAAACGAAACCCGGTCACCTGGGTACTAGTTCTTCAGCCAATTTAGAACCATTTCATTCTATTCTTCTTCAAAATATTAGGTTTGTTGTAAAGTTCTGCCTTTGAATTTATACTCATGTTTAGAAAAGATCTGATAAAAAAAGAGAATTTGCAAAATGTAATTCCCATCTAAATCTAGTATTTATTTATTGTTTTAGCTTACATCTAATTATCTATTTCACTTCATGTTTTCATTGCCTCGATTGGTTTTGTAAATGGGACTTGTGGCTCCTGATGATTGAGTATTTCAAGTTCTGAATGACTTGAATGTTAAGTGGAAACGAGCCATTTCTTTCAAAGAAGTGGAATGACATCAGACATTCGAAAAGGATACGGGGAGGTAATTGGCAATTACCTTTACAATTGATATTAATTCATAAAGGTATGTATTTAAGATTAGCGAGCGAACATTAGTTATAATTACTTAACAATGTATGAGCTGGAAGGTATATAAAAATGAATAAATAAAAATGCAAGAACTTTTGATTAGCGGTTTTGCTTCTTCTTTTTTTGTTTTCGAAAGAGCCGGAAAGAACTGGAAAGAAATGTTGCATAACCGAATGAATGAATTGAAATGAATTAAAAAAAAGAAAAAAAAAAAAAAAAAAAAAAAAGAAAAAGACACACAGAATAATAGCAAGACATGAGATAAGAGGAGGAGGAGGAGGAGGAGGGAGAAGAAGAGAGAAAGGAGGAAGGAGAGGAAGAAGAGGAAAAACAGTTAAAGAGAAGGAAGGAACAGAAGAAGGAAAAATGCAAATGGGAAAAGAGATTAATGAATTTTTTGTTTAGCTTTGGAAGTACCATCTTTAATAAATTTTAAGAATCTATCACCGTATTCATTGGCAGGTAATGCAGAAATGGTTGATCTTTGATGACTTAAGGATCTCCAAAAAGTTTCTAATTTTTTCTTTGTTGAATAATTTGTTAAACAATCAATGATACCCAAGTAATAAATTTCATTTAAAGGTTCATTATCATCATTAGTTGATCTAATACCACCATCATGACCATAAAAAACATATTTTGATCTACCTGGATAAACATTAGTTGGTAAATCATTTTCACGATCAATATCTCTTGGATTTGTTTTAATTAATTCGAATTTATCAGAAGATTTTGGATCAAAAACTGATAATTTTTCTAAATTTGAATTATTACCCTTTTTAACATCATGAATACCTAATAATAAAGAATAATCCATAACATTAATTTTTTTCAATAATTTAACATCTGATTCTAATTGTTTAAAAAATAAATTTTTCTTATTTGGACCAAATTTAATTGAATCATTTCTTTGTAAAAAATTTAAATCTTTTAAAGTTAAATGAGATAAATCATTTTGATTTGAGTTAATTTTAGTGGTACGACCCCAAGTAGAACCTTTTAAATCATATTTTAAATGAATATCACGATGAGGAGGGAATAAATTATTCATAACAATAAAATGAATTTTTTTACTACCAGTTAAATAAGGCATTTTAACTCGATGTAAACCATAAAATTGAGATATTAAAGTATTTGGATTTTCTTTAACATGATTATAATAATCTTTTAAGATTCTTCTTAATTGTTTATGTTCAGAATGATGAATAGTTTTAATAATAAAACGATAATCTCTTGAATAATAAAAAAATGAACCACTTTTACCAGGAGAACCTAATTCAGATAAGATATATTTACCAGTAATTGAAACCAAATAATCAGCAGGATCTAAACCAAAGATATTTCTTAATTCTCTAAAAACTTCTGGACAATAATCTTTAAATTTAAAATCATATTTTGAACTTGGAGTTAATTCACTACCATCCATATTAAAAGATAATTTTTTAGTTGATTTAAAATCATCATCATTTAATTTTTTCATTATACCAGAACAACGACTTACAGCAACTCTAATACCAGTTAACATATTATAAGCCATAACGAAATTTTCATGACCTTCACTAATTTTATTACCAACCAAAACTTTTTCATCTTCTAAAAATTCTTTACGCTTTTTTTTAATATTTCTTTTGACAAGAATTGAATTTCTCATTCTTAAAATTTCAGAATTAGTTGAATCATAAGAAGATAATTTTGAATGAGGTTGATTATTATATGAAGGGAAAGTTGATCTTGAAATTGGAGGTTTTTTATTAAAATGATTATTATCAAGAGATTTTTCTGATAATTCAAAAGATTGTAGAATTGAAGAAGGATTATTAATGGAATGATTTGGTTGAGGAGAAGTATGTCTTCTTGAAGAAGAAGAAGAAGAAGATTTAAGTTGACCACCACCATCAATTAATTGATTTAAAACATTTGATTTTTTATTTGGATCTAAATTATTTGAATCATCAATTACTGAAGTATTTAAAGGATCAATTTCATTGATTAATTTTTTTTTAAATGATTGAACAGTTGAAATTTCATTATTATTGGTTTCATTATTATTATCATTTAAAGGTATTGTTGAACTAGTTGAATTATTTATATTAATATTAGTATTGACATGATTTGAATCAGTTAATGGATTATTTATACGATCTTCAATTGAAGATGGTGAAGTATCATTAGTTAAATCTGAAGCATCTGATCTAGATACTTTAAAAGAAGTTGAAGTTGGAGTTGATGGTGTATTATTAGTATAAGTACTAGTATGTTCATTTGATTTATCATTTGAAGAATGTTGATTAGTTATACCAACATTATTCAAATTAACTGAAATCGTTATATTATTTGTATTTTGACTTGGATTTGAATTTGATTTAAATTCTTCACTCTTTCGATTAGAAGGAAACCCCGGATCTTTAAATGAAGATTCTTGGGTTAATGCTTTATATGCTATATCCACCATTCTTAATGATTCATACTCTTGGAATAATGGGTTCTAATTAAACTCAGTTAGGTGGGTGCTGTTCTTTCCTTGATTCTTTGGTAATCAAAGTATGGAGTGGGCGGGCGGCTAAAAAAAAAAAAACACACAACTAGAAAGAACAGATATAGAAGAACACAACAAAAAAGA
>JAJMKE010000002.1:73980-136573 GCA_030569195.1 Hyphopichia khmerensis | reverse complement strand
CTTATTATCTTGATATCAGTGTTAGTTCACAAATACCTTTAAAGTCTAACAAATTATTAAGAGGGCGTGATTAGTAGGATTATGTGCAGGTATCCAACCGAGAATTAATCGAGATTCAATTAGTCTACTATTAGTATTAGTATTAGTATTAGTATTTGTATTAGCATATTTTGTATTAGTGTTTTTATTTTGTATTAGTACTAGTACTAGTATAGTATTTATAGTGTAATTATTGTTTGGTATAGGTGTATATGGCTGTAAGTATTGGGTTGTTACTAATTATGGATGATCTGAAGGTTTCCATTCTTGTTTTTGTCTCAAATCAAAAATTGGCAAGTCGATGAATGTGGTAGTGTGGGTGCAAATGTATTTGTATTTGTATTTGTATTTGTATTTGTATTTGTATACTACTAGTACTTGTATAGTATAGTATTAGTATTAGTATTAGTATTAGTATTAGTATTAGTATTGTATTAATACTAGTATTTTTTATGGTTAGTATTAGTAGTGTATTAGTAGAGTATTAGTAGTGTCAGTACTAGAGTACTAGTATTAGTGTCAGTACTAGTATACTGTTAGTGTTAATACTAGTAATAGTACTTGTATACTATTAGTACTGATATAGTGTTAGTACTAATAATATTAGTATTAGTCTTGTATAGCTTTAATACAGTACTAGTATTGTATTCGCAAACTATTAGTGTTAGTACTAGTTTTAGTATAGTGCTGGTATAGTGTTAGTACTACTATTAGTATAGTGTTAGTACTAGAGTACTAGTATTTGTATACTATTAGAACTGGTATAGTATAGTGTTAGTATAGTGTTAGTATAAGTACTTGTACAATTTTAATGCAGTACTAGAATTAGTACTAATTAGTACCTCCATAGTATTAGTGTTATCACTAGTATTAGTATATTGTAAGTACTAGCATTTATATGAGTACTTATATGGTTTGAGTACAGTACTAGGGTATGTTTTCTAGGCATTCAGTGTAAGTGTAACCATTAAATCTATGATTCAAGTGTTAGACATAAGTACTTACACATTGGTAATATCAGAACTAGTATGGGCAGTTCTATTATTACTATAAGCACTAGTATTTGTACTAGCAGAGCTAGTATAATTCAATACAAGAAACATAACAGCACAAGAATACACTTTTCTACTCTAAGCAACATATAATCACAAGTATACTACTTATTCTACATATTCACTAGTGATCGATTGATTCTAATTCGTCCTCCCTTTTAATACTAGTAACTTCGGCGTACAGTTGCCACACTTGTACTTCTCCCAGTGTGCTTTTTCTGTTTTCTTTTCCTGATTCATTTTCCTCTTTTTACTTGGTCTTTATCACCTACCTACGTGTAACAGTGCATCTATGCTTTATTACAGCAACAATACAGCTATATACGTCGAGTATGTATGTTGAATATATATATATATATATATAATAGATAATAGATAATCAAGCTGCAAATAAAAGTTGGAATGAGAACTTTTCACTTTTTTTTTTGTTGGCGGATGAGCACCCGGACCGAGACCCTATTCGGCTTACCGAATTGTATAGATTTGTATATATATATAGATAAATAGATAGATATACATCCGTATAAACTTTATAGACTAAGGATAGATAATAGAGGGTTCATAGATTAAATGAAGAATGGGGTTGTTGAGTAAAGTATTTGGTAATGGACAGAATACCCATGAAGAAGAAATCAAGGCAAAAGGATTCGAAGTATCAGATTGTTCAAAAGAATGTGATGAATGTACAAATCATTTTCCCAAATCATTAAAGTTTGATGAAGATGCTAATCTATGGAATTCAACTAATCCATATGGTTTACATATAGTTGTTGCCACTGGTAAAACTGATTGGCCTCATGATGCTACTGCTACTTCCAATACTTTAGCCCATGCCGTATCAAAATATGCTTCCAAACATGAATCAAAATTTGATTTTGGTATTGATTCAAATAAAATTAAAGTAACTGTTGGTTCAATAAGTTCAATTCAATTTGAATCAGATCAAGATTATATTGATGAAAAAGTCGGTGATATATTATTATTACCATTTTTCATCTGGATTAAAAATTTACATTTAAATAATGTTGAACAAGTTTTGGATATTATAATACCAAATTTAATTAGTTCAAGATCTTCAAATATTAGTCCAAAACTTCGATACGATGAATTTCCTACATTATCAATTGAAATCGATCATAATGATTCTCATATATTTTTATGTTCTCATAAAACTCGTGATAAAAGATGTGGTATAACTGCTCCAATTATGAAAAAGGAAATGGATCTTTATTTAAGAGATTTGGGTAAATATAGAGATTTTAATGATTTAAGACCTGGTGGTATCTCAGTATCTTTTATAAATCATATTGGTGGTCATAAATATGCTGCTAATGTACTTATTTATTTGAAAAATGGTAAAAATATTTGGTTAGCCAGGTGTAAACCAAATAATGTTAAACCAATTATTGATGAATGTATCTTAAATGATGGTAAAGTTTGGCCAGATCATGTTAGATTAATTCAAAAATTTGATTCAATTAACTGGTAAATGAAAAATTTTAATACATTAATTCTTTTTTCAATTGAATCAATTGTATTACTTTTTAAATTTCCTTGATCGTTTTGAATCATTTTTTCTAATCTAGTTAATTCATTTTGAAAATAAATCTCTTCTCCATTTATAATCTTATTTATTAATTTTTTATAATATGAAATCATTTTATCATCTTGTCTCTTACTAAATAATTCTCTCTTATTAATTATATTATTAAAATTTTCTAATATTTCAATATTATGACTTCCTTCCTTTTTAAAATTTTGTTGTAAATATTCTTCAATTATTGCAATTCTACCAGCATTAGCTGATAATCTTCCCTTTTTATCTCTTTGTAATTCAAATCTTTCATTAATATATTCAATCATTGATTCAATATTATAATAGCCTTCATATAATTCTGGCCTACGATATCCGTCAACTAATCTATTAGAATCAAATATAAATAATTGTGGATAATTATATATACCAAATTGTCTAATTAATTTCTCACTTGGTGATTCATCAACAATTACTTTCCCAAATTGAATAGTAGAATTATCATTAACATAAATTGAATTAGCTAATTTTTCAAATACTAAATCAACTTTTGTACATTTAGCACAATTTTTTTGTTTGGTAAATAAAACAAATGTTGGAATCTTATTTTCAAGTACTTCAACTTGAAAATCATTTTCATTCAATTTCTTGGTAGTAGTGACATATGGCTTAGAATCTAACCTTATACCACTAACCTGTTGAACAAAATTACTTAAACTCTCTAAATCTCTTGATCCTTCAAAGTTTACTATCTCGTCCTCTCCATGAAACATACGTATCATTGGGAATCCTGGAATATCATATTTCTTCACCATTTTCTTTCCATCATTGTCACCATTAATCTTCATAATTGCAACATCCTCGATTCCTTCGTATAACTTGGCCAATTCTTCATATATTGGTGCTAATTTGGTACAGTGTCTACACCAATCAGCATAAAAGTCAACCAAACAGTACTTTCCTGACTCAATTACTTCCTGCTTGAAGTTTTTATCATTGACCTGAATGACATTGCTCGCAACAGCAGTAACAATGCTAACTAAAAGCAAGATGAATACTTGAATTTTCATCTTATTAATCTAGTTGCCAGGATCTTTCTAATTTGGTATGGTGAGCTTTCCCGTATATTATTTTTTTTTTTCACTTTTTTTTTTTGGTTAGTTAGCAGTTTGGCCTTTTTCCGGGTTGTGTGCAGTACCCGTCATATTGAATATCCCCGGATGTCTACCGGGTATAAAGAAGTTAACAAATTTTTCAACAAAGTATATAAACTTGTTATGATCTACAAAAAAAGGTATAATTGAAAAAGACGAATACTTCAATGATTGATACTTTGATTTAATTTTTTTAAAAAGATGTTATTTGCTCAGATATTAAAAGAAAATCTTCTTTTCCATTTGTATACTTAATTTTGCAATTTTTGCAACGGTATGTATATTAAAGAAAAACATTAGACATGAAATAAAGAATTGAATAGTTGAAAATAATGATATGCTTTGTAATCCAGGAATTGAAATAGAGAGATGAGATGCTTTGAAATATCAAAAAATTGATTTAAAATATTGAAATGAAGAATTTTGCTGCAAAGTGCACTGATGAAGAATCCAGGAACAACCAAAGTAAAAGGTTAGTTAAATTTAGGGTAGATGCTGAGGAATATTAGTTTGATTTGGTTAAAGGGATAGAATAAGCGGTAAAATAAGAGTTTGTTTTATTTGCAACTCCTGCGAAAGCATTATACCAAGCAATAAAGGCAGTTATAACACCAAAAATTCCACCAGCTTTATGAGCACCAGTGTTACCGGTGAATTCAGCAGCTGCTAATAAAACAAAAGTGATATCGAGGAAAACAAATAAAGAAAAGAATGCCACGGTTGATTTCATGGTTGACATTACTAAAATAAAGGTAAATATAGCCCAACCAACTAAAAAGAAACCAATTGCATTATTTAACATTAATTCATCTTCATAAGCATCAGAAATACCAAAAGCTTTTAAGAAAATAGTACTATAAGATAACCAAAATGCACCATAACTAGTTAAAGCAGTACCACCAAAAGTATTACCAATTAATAATTCCCAACAACCACATAGTAATTGAATGGCACCACCATAAAAGACTGCTAAACTAATAACAACGTTGGGAGTACTAATACCCATTGCACCAGCGTTATAAAGAGACAAAACAAAAGTTGTCATGGCAAAACATGATAAACCTAGAGGAGCTGGATTACCAAATTCATAAGGAGATGGAACAGTTAAACCAGGATTTAAAGTACCACCAAAAGCTTTTGATAATTCATTTCTATAATATTTTTTATTACCAATTATAACAAATTCATTTGATTCACCAGATAAATGGATTTTACCAATTGGTAAATCAGAAAATGAACTTACATCACCTTTACTAGAGTAAATTGATTGTTCGTAATTAGACATTATAAGTTAAAATTTATCAATAAAGAAACAGTTCCGTGGAAAACAGCTTTTCGGTTACTACTAAAATATCCATGGAAATCTGGAAACTTGGAAATGGTACAATATATAAATAAAACTCAGAGCAAAAAAAAATAAAAAGCCTTCGTTGTTGTTTAATAGAATAAGTCGGAAAAAGGAGAAGTGATTATAAAGAGGTTGTTCTGCAGATTGCAAATGTGGTTTAATAAAATTGTATTATGCATCCGTCTAAATTAACTTTTACATCATATTTTACTGGGTATACTTAACTAAAATATCTGGACTTCTGTGAGCCATGGCCCATTTTAAGGTTGATTAAACAATTCTCCAAGAGTTAGATGAATGTTCAAAACTTCGACGGTTGATCATTTACATTACATTTCTTGCAGCTTGATCCCATCTGGCGAGAGCCTCTCCACAATTCATAAATTGTCTTGAACAAGAAATCCGTGAGTGAGGAGAGCATCTGGCTAAGACATTCTATTGAAAGAGTCAAGATGATTGAAAAGATAAATTTTGGTAACAAAAGGAAGAAAGTGAAAAAAAAAAAAAAAAAAATTGAAAAAAGAAAAGAGAAAAGAGAAAATAAAGGTATTTTTGTTGTTTATCCAGGAATAAACAACAATAACAGTGCTTTATTATTGGCTTTTACTTAGTGTTTAAGATTTGGGTCATCTCCACTTGGTATTATTCTTGCTGGAATTCCCCATATTGTGAAAGAATCCTCTTTAGAAGTTTTTCATTTGAAGCTTTTCAACTTCGCTCATCCAAAGTCGTTGTTCGATCATAACTCCATGTTTCATTAAATTGAGTAGCCCGATGGAACGTATATGCATTTTGACTAAATATAATACAAGACAAACTATACAAATACCGTTAGGAACTGGTGATGTATGGATGTTGGGTGTTGCATTTGTGAAATTGCCTAATGGTGTCTTTGAAATTTCTTTTTTTCTTGCATTTTTGCTTTTTTTTTGCTGGTTTTTTTTTTGTTTTGTTAGACAGTTAATCCGACTCTTTTGGGCAACGAAGGGAAGGTAAAGGGCTCGGACAAAATATGACCGAATGTTTATCGATTCAATCTAACAAATCACGGTTTTTTGACGCTGATTAGCATGTTAAGTAGTTTTATTGGTTGGAATTTTGATATATAGCGACCGAAGTAGAGTCCGGTGTGCTATGGTAAGTTAAACCAATGAAATAGGGATCAGAGAAAAGTGGAAAGTGGAAATTTTGGTTAGTTTGGGGAGTGATAATACTGAAAAGATTGCATTAAACTTTTTTTGATTATAAGAAAATAATTTACAATGTGGTTATTTTGAATTGAAACAAGGCTAATATTTCTTGGGTTGTGATATAATGATCCATGGGGATTGTTAGCTGTACTGTCCGGAGAACTTTCCGCTTCCCCACTAGTACAATTTGATCACCCTCAGTTTTAAGGGTTTGAATATCATTTTAAAGACTACAAAATTGATTTAGTTCAAAGCATTGACGAGACAATTCATGCTGAGCTATTGTTATTGTGGTTCTTCATATTGTAAAGAATGGAGTCTTTAAAAAGAGGTTGCAACCTTTATATGTGAGCACAGAAAAAATTCTTATGAAAATTTATTATTATTTTCTATGTACCCCCAATAATGATCGGAGTTCTTGAATCACTCCGTTACCCCACCGTTTCATTTGGTTGATATTATATTCATTATAAAGTTTAGTACTGCATTAGTAATCCCACATTGCAGAAACCGAGTTGCTCGTTGATCGGTTCTTATTCAGATTGTTCAATAAGAGCATATTGTGAATGGATTCTCGATATATCAATTCAAAGAGTTGAACTAAATAGTGGATCCTTTTCAATGCCGCATTGGGAAATTAAAGCTTTAAGCACTATTAAGATGATAGTTGAAAAAAGGTTAATTAAGTTTACATCGCTTAACCATCTTGAAAATTGCAAAATACGATTATAAGTACTTACCTGGAGACCAATTGCCTTTTCAAGTACTTATTGAAGCGTCCATTGCTTAACCTGGTGCATTTAATAAAACTGCAACAGTTTTTTAAAGTAATCAAGAATATTTTCTTTATTGGAAAATTCATTGATTCTTGTAAACCCCTAATATTCTTTTTCCTTGTAAAACAAAGCAATTATCCAGTTACACTTTCCAAGAACTGACATCCTGCTTAGTCTGTAAGTTAGAAGTCTTTGGCAATCTAGAACAGCCAACTAAGCTTTTCTCTAGCAACTTTTTTTCAGGTTGTTAAATTTTCATTTTACAATTCTTTTTCTTTTTTCTTTTTCAGCAAACAAGACTACACCAATAGTATGAAATAGACTAAGAAGTTAGAAGAAGGTTGAGTGGGATACTGTTCTTTGAGTTGAGTTATTGGCTCGATATACCCTCGCTTTTCATAAACATTGAACAAAACAGTTATTACTAAATACCTCTGCGTTGGATATGATTCCTGTTCTATATTTTAAGGATCAAGCTCTGGAGTGTGATTATCAGATCTCAAAATTTTATAACTGGTTATTTCTTTGTTTAACAAAAGGACGGTAGTTTTTCTTTTTTTGTTTTTTTACTTTCAATCCAATTTTTTGTAAAACAAATTTCTTTTAAAGAAGTCAACTAGAAATATTTCAGTCTTCTTGTAGTAATGATACGGTTAAAGGCATTGATAATAAATATTTTGAAATTTTTGAAAATAGCAAATTTTAGTGAAAAAGTACTACGTGCGTTGAACCACAGCATATTTTTGTTATATCAAAGGTTTTGTGGTCTAGTTGGTTATGGCATCTGCTTAACACGCAGAACGTCCCCAGTTCGATCCTGGGCAAAATCATTGATTTTTTTTTTCGTTCTTGGTTCTTTCCTACTGCGAATCGGTTGATTTTTTTTTTTTTTTTTTTTTTTTTTCAACTTATTCGTTCTAACCTTTTCATTCTTCAATACATTTTCTCCAAATTAAAAAGTTGTTGGCAATGTTGAAACCTATGCTCAGGTCAATTCCTGGTTCAGCTAGAAACTTTTCCACTTCATCTACAACCTTTCAAAAACTTAATATAACCTTCTTTACAAAAGCAACATGTATGTTATGTACCAATGCCCGAGGTATTTTACTTGATAGTTTAAAAGACGATTCTATGAAAGATAAAGATATCGATTTGAAGATTGTTGATATTATGAAACCAGAGAATTCAGAGGCATTTGATGCATATTGTTTCGATGTACCAGTTTTACATGTTGATAAACCAAATCAGGCTAAACCAGTCAAGTTCATGCATTATTTCTACAATGATAAGTTGTTGGAAGAATTCAACAAACAAGTATAGTTAAAATTCTTACATGTTTTCAAAAATATCTCAGAGCTTCAGAAATAATATATCATTGGAACCTAATTATTTTTACGACCATATTTGAATTTTTTAATTGGCTTGGGAGGCAGATCAAGGTTTTCGAATGAGAAATCATCATTTTCGATCTGTGAGTTGCTTCTTTTTCCCTTGGTATCTGCCGCATCTTGCAAAATTGGGGTGCTCCCTACTTTGCCTTCATCTGTATTCAGTAGAGGCGCTTTATCCTTATTTGTCTTCTTGCCATCTATTTTACGTTTCCTAGAAGATGGTATTCTACCCTTAGCATTCAGGATTTCATGTTTTTCAGAATCGCCACTAATGGAATTTGAATCTTGTTCCAAAGTATTATTTCCCCTCGTCTGCATTATTTTACTTTTCAGTTTGTTCATCTCGTTTTCCTTGTCTTCATGTATAGTTTGTTGTATGTACTTCTCATTCAATTTTTCATGTTTAGTTGTACTCAATTTTTGTTCTAGTTTCATTCGTGCGGTGTCACTAGCCTTCAAAATATCTGCTGATTCTTTAATCTTATCTTCGTAAGCATCTTTTTTGTTTTGAAATGAACACTTTTGGATTGATAACTTTTTTGAAAGCTGTTTAATTTCTTTTTCAAGTTGAAAAATCAAATCTTCTTTGATCTTCAACTGTTGATGTTCGTCTGTATAACGATCTTTCATCTCTTCAAGATCTTTCTTGTAATTTTTAATACTTTCAGTATCAGACTTAAAATCTTGTTTCATGATCGTAATTATTGAAGCCTTTGATTCTAATTCAGCTTTAAATTTAGAGTTTGAAGTTTCTAAAGAAACTCTAACCTTATTTAAGTGCATTATTTCATTGGACAAGTTGTCTACTTTGCTTAAAAGCTGTTCATTTGTAACTTTCAACAATTCGTTTTCCTTTCTTAGCTTTTCCTGATCTTCGCTTGAAGTAATTAATCTGCTGAGTTTAGCTTGTAAAGAGAGATTATCTTTTTTCAATTGCATTCTTTCGTCATTGGTTGCTTGGATAATATGCTCACTTGAAGTCAATTTGGATTGCATTTCTGAAGTCCAATTTTTTTTATCATCATATAATCTTTTGAGTTCATCTTTATGACCTTTACCTAATTCAACGAGTTCAATTTTATATTTCTCTATTGAAGTAAGAGATGATTCTAACTGCGTGTTCAAGTTTAGCTTTTCAATTTCAAGAGAGCACAAATTCTCATTCAATTTCTCTATCCTATCTTGTGACCTGACTAATCGATCCTGAAGTGAGTTGTTTTGCAGATTCAATTGGTCAATTTTTTCTTGTAGGGTTTTGAGTTTACTGAAAGAGCCGGTTTGAAAAGACTTTATTAATTCGACTGCATTATTTGTATTGTCGTTAGATTTTTGTAGCAAAAATTCAAAATTTGCATTATTTTTTTCCAAAGTTGCAAAATTTTGAGAAATTGTGCTTGATTTCAAATTTTCGAGCGAGGCTAAAATTTGACTTACTTGATTTTTCGAAGGTTGAAATTCAATTATTAATTTTTCCATACCTGCTATTGACAGCTTAATAAGTTTCTGATGATCTTCAACCAAACCTTGAGTTTCCATCAGAGAGCCTCTCAAAGTCTCAAAAAACTTTTCTATTTCTAAATGAGAATCTTTTGATGACTCCTTGATTAAAGTCGTCAAATATTCTTTTGCTGCATTAATATTAGTCAAGACCAGGGATTTAAAAAAATTACCTAGAACCTTTTTCAAGCTATTTTCAAAATCAGTTGAGAGATTTGCAATTGTTTCATTATATTTTTGAGCCATATCCAAGACTTGTTTTTCCAAATTATAAGCTTTCAATTTTTCTTCAGATAGTTTACCTGATAGCTCATCAACTATCAGCCTTAAGTTTTCAGAATTTAAAACTTCTTTTTGAAACTTTAATTTGTATTCCTTAAATGAGGAGCGATAAGAAGTTAATTTTGAAACTGTCTCTTTGACCTTGCTTTTCAACTCATTTACTTTTTCTTGGTTCGATTCACTCGTAAATTTGATTGATTCAAGTTCTTTTGTAAGATCACTCTTTCCAATTTGAAGATCACTGAAGCCCTGTTTCATTTGATCAATTAATATGATCAAACTTTGAGACTTTTCATTTGTTTTTCTCAAGACAAGTTTTGTAGATTCCAAATCCAGATTCTTCTTTTCAAGTTTCATAGTGATCAACTGAACATCATTTTCAAGTATTTTACATTTCGCCTCCAAGGTTCCAATTATCTGTACATAGCAGTTTGTAATTATACGACTCAGAGGGTTATCTTTTGATAATAACTTTCCAATTTGAAGCTTACTTGTAGGTTGAAGCTCATTTTCAATTTGAAGCACATCAGATTCAATTCTTACTTTATCTTCATTAACATATTCTGTTTTTTGGGATTCATCTTTTTCAGTTTCAACCAGTGGCGGGCGGTGATCATTGGAAATGCTAAATAGATTATAATCTGCATTGTTAGTAACATTCACATACTTTTTCTTCTCTATCAAATCTCTATTCAAGTGGGAATTTAAAAAAATCAGAGTATTTCTCTGGAGTTGCAGTTGATTCGAAAGAAACCTCTTTGAAAGGTGTGAATTGGAATTGCTATCCAAAAAAGGTTTGGGCTCTTTCTCAATATCACAAACCTTTGAACTTTCAGTTGTCGTATCAGAAGAGTTTGTTCTTTCAAGAGCAGGATTGTGTGGGATTTCCGATGTGTTATCTAAACTGGATTCTGAGCTTCTGGAACCATCAGCGATTGGCTCTGACTCTGGAACAAAACTCCCGATATTTCCAGAACCAGAATACTTAGCCAGTAGCTTATTTGGAGTTATATCTTTAAAGAAGCCACCCATTGCTATCTTGGTCTTTGTGTGTAAGTAGCTGTTTTGCAACAAGTGTGATAAGTAACTTCCCACATTTTCTATAGCGCTTTTTTGGGGCGCATCCTTTTTAGCCGCCATCAACTTTTAAAGTTTAGTGTAACGTAAGCTAGATCGAGATAAGAGAAACGTACTGGCTTAGGACTCCAAGACTACTTGCAAAGATGAAGATTTGCAGAGCACTCACGGAGTGCTTAAGAAGTGCTTATGGAGTGATCATTGAGTGATCATGGAGTGCTTAAACAGAGTTATAGAGTATTTACGGAGTATTTACGGAGTATTTACGGAGTGCTTAGACAGACTGACACATACATAGACAGACTTGCGCAGTAGTTTGATAGTATATGTGTACTATACATTTGGAAGGGATACAGTATATACTATAAGGAATATATACTATAAGGAATATATACTATAAGGAATATATCCATACTAAATATACACGCATCTAGTAAAAGAGTTGAGTATTGTTGCAAATAGCCTAAAATCATGCTAAAACCAAACAAACAATTAGGGTGAAGAGCAAACAAACCACTAGTCATGCACCAGTTTGCATGGAGAATATTATATTAATTATTCAATTAATTATTTAGAATCAAAGCCCTGATAATTTAATTTGATCCCCTTCTTAATAATATTAAATAATAATGGCTGCAATCACATGTGTACATTGAAGGAAACAATTAAACCTCGCTATCTAAAGGCAAGTATTCGCATAGTGAAAGGTACCAGCGGAAAAACAAGAAAAAAGACCCGGAACCAATGTCAAGCCAAAAAAAAGGACATGAGGGAGAGAGACACTAAGAAGCCAACAAAAAATTTAGTATATATAAGTGAAGGTAACTAATTTTACATTATTGTTTATTAGAATCTTTAGTATTTAAGATAAAATGTCAGAAAATCGTCAAAAGACTGCTTTGGTTACCGGTGCATCTTCGGGAATTGGATATGCTACTGCAATTGAGTTATCCCAGCGTGGATATACCGTATATGCTGGTGCTCGTCGATTAGAACCCATGTTACCATTAAAGAAGTATGGAATTATACCAATTCAACTTGATGTTTCATCACTTAAAAGTGTTATTGATGCTCGTGATAAGATCAAAGAAGAAACAGGAGGTTATTTGGATATTTTATATAATAATGCTGGTCAGTCATGTACATTCCCATCATTAGATGTAACTGATGAATGGTTTAAGCAATGTTATGAAGTTAATGTATTTGGCCCAATGAGAGTAGTTAGAGAATTTAGTAAGTTAATTATAAATGCAAAGGGTGTGATTGGATTTACTGGTAGTTTAAGTGCATTACTACCATTTCCATTTTCAAGTGTTTATTCATCAACTAAAGCTGCAATTCATCAATATGCTTCAACTTTGGGTCTTGAAATGAAACCTTTTGGTGTTAGAGTAGTTAATGTTGTTACTGGTGGCGTTGATACTAATATTGCTGATACTAGACCATTACCACAAGATTCAATTTATAACGTTACCGGAATGCAAACTGCAATGAAGGAAAGACAAGAAATGGCTGTTCGTAATCAACCAATGACTGCACAAAAGTATGCTAAACAGGTTGTTGACGATTTTGAAAAAATTGGTTGGTTTACCCTTTTTTCAAATATTTATAGGGGTAGTCAAACCGTATTGGTAAGATTTGCTTCCCAATTACCAAGACCAATAGTTGAATGGGGGTTGATTCGTAAATTCTTATTGGCCAAAGTCTTTCAAACCATTAAGGAAAAGTACTCCAAAACAAAGATTGAGTAATTGAGTAATGGAGTAAGTGAGAAATTGAGTAATTCATTATTTTAGTTTAGATCATATGTGTTTAGGTTGTATATTTGAATAAAGAGTTGTGAGATCATAAAATAGGCACGAATAGATATATGTATAAAGAAACAACAACAACAAAAAAAAAAAAAAAAAAAAAAAAAAAAAAAAAAAAAAAAAAAAAAAAAAAAAAAAAAAAAAAAAAAAAAAAAAAAAAAAATTGCAAAAAAAAAAAAAGTATTAAGCTTGTACTTCGTTAACACTTTGAACGTATTGGGGTAATCCAGTTTCAATACTTTCAATGACTGCATTTATAACTAATAAAGCACTCAAAGCATCTTCACCGGAACATTTACAATTAGATTCTTCATTTCTTAATAATTTAATAAAATGATCCAATTGTAAATCAAATGGTTTTGGTTTTTCCAGATCTTCATTATTAGTAAAACTTCTTGCAGAATGAATTGGTATTTGATTATGGTGAGAATCTAAAGATGATGGAGGTGAAATCATACCAAATTCATCAAAGCTTTCATTATTATTATTGGTATTAGCAGTATTACCATGTTTATCAATAATAATATCCATCAAATCATCATCAGCAAACATTGATTTACTTTCATGAGACATTTTGATTTGTTCTTCAGAAACTGGACTTAACCAAGAACGTTGATTTGGTGGTAAATTTTGTTGATGATATAATTTTAAATCTGGTAATGATAAAGTACCTTCACTACCAAAAATTCTATATATTCCTTGAACTGTATCATTAAATGGAATAGTTGGATTTTCACCAGTACCAACTTCAAATGAAAATGGTGAGGTTACATTATCAGAACAAATAAAAGTACCACAACAACCATTTGCAAAACGTAAAGTTAAACTAGCACCTTCATCAACTAATTTATCTTCTGATAAATTATTAGATGTTCTTTGTTTTGTAAGTAATTCAGCATAAACCTTGGTAATTGGACCAATCAAGTATTGTAATAAATCTAAATCATGAATCAAATTAATTAATAAAGTTCCACCTCCTAATTCTTTAGAAGATCTCCAAGGTTTTTCATCAAAATACTGTTGTGGTTTACGTAAAGACCAAGTTCCTTGGATTGCAACCAATTGACCCAAACGATCCAAATTATCCTTTGTAGCAACAATATATGGATTAAATCTACGATGATGTCCAATCAATAATTTAACATTCTGTTGATTACAGTAATCAATAATTACTTTACACTCTTCTGGAGTTGGAGCCAAAGGTTTTTCCATCAAAATATTAATCTTCTTAGAAGCTAATTTAATTCCCATCTCAACATGAGTATGATTTGGTGTTGCTACAATAGCAGCATCTGGATACTTAACCGAATTTGAATCACAATATTCAAAAAATTCATCCAAATTTTTAAAAAGTAAAACTCCCAAAGATTTAGCAACTGCAGGTCCTTTTGCTGAATGATCAATCATTGCTAGCATATTAGTATCATTACGTTGTTGAATATGATTGGCATGACGTGGTCCAATCAAACCAGCTCCAATAACAATAAATGTTAATTTTTCCTGATTCAACGAAGTTGTAGTTGTAATATTAGTATTAATATTGGTAAAAGCGTTTACATCTTGAGCATTGAAAGAAGTATTATAAGGAATTGGGTACATAATTTAGCGTAGTTACTAAAGAAAGAAAGAAAGGGTTTCGTTTAAGTTCTCGAAAAGTGGGAATCCAACTTTATTTATATTTTGATTACCTCAACGGGCTCCTACAAACTGTGGGAAACGGCCGCGTTACCAATTGTAGGCTGTAAAAAAAAAAAAAGTGGACAAAAATCTTATCTTATCAGAGATATCTAGGTACGGTAGTGTACCTGGATAAGCATCAGTTACGTAAGCGGCTTAGGAGCTGCAAACGATTCCACGTGGTTGAAACACCCATACACCCAATACATTGATACCGTATTAATGTAGTATTAGGTATAGCATTAATATAGAATTATCATAAGAAATGGTACATAATCATTTATAATAGTGCATACTATTAGGAGTGTATAATATAAATAAATGGATAAACGCATACGAAGGTACAAAGGGTGGTGAAGACTAAATTTTAGCCCTTATTTTATCATCGGAAATATCAAACAACTCGGTACATAAGTGATCCACAACACCCCAGCCATAGCCATTGGCAAATCTTCTTCTAACAACAATATTGTTATGAGCATCAGGAGGTAAACTAACCAAAACCTTGCGCCAATTCATATGAGGAGTATGATACTTTTTAGCAATTTTAACTTGTTTATTCATTTTCCAATCGTGATAATTCAAAAAGATTTTTTTACCCGAAGTGTCCTCGTTAATACTGGAAGGTAAATTATCAAAGTGATAATATTTATCATGAAATATAATTTCATCTCTTGATTCTGGTTCTAATATGTATTTAGTTTTGGGTACTGGACATAAGACGGTGTTAATTGCACTTTCAACCGCAGATGCCTTTGGTGGAATGTTTAATCCTTTATTATCAAGTTGAACGTCTTCATATTCATCATCATCATCTTTCTTACTAATATCAGAACTATCCTTGTTATCAGAACTATCCTTGTTATCAGAACTATCCTTGTTATCAGAACTAGCCTTGTTATCAAGAGAATTATCGGTATTAGTTCTTGAATCATCGGTTGATTCAACTTCTTGATGTTTATTAAATATCTTGTAATAGTCACTTCCCTTTGCAGTAATCTTTAAGAATTTCTTCTCTCTTTTAGTTAACTTTCTCTTCTTATCTTTAAAATTTTTTTTAATTCCTTTATTATGATTTTTTTGTTCAAACGGACTCGTAAAATTAAGCCAGAAGAAATCCCAATATTTAGATGCAACTCCATTCCCATTAATATCCTTTGTATCATTATCACCATTTAAACTATTACTATCATCTTGTCTCTTTTCATCTTCTCCAGGCACTTCACCAACCTCTTCACCTCCTGAATGATCAAGTTTATGGGTTCTTCGTTCTTTTCTCAACTGAGTAACGTCCCCTAATGCTTCATAATCTAAATATAATAATGCGCTTGTTCTTAATGGTACTATACCATCATTTAATGCATTTGCATACAATGTTAAATTTTGAAATTGTTCAATAAATTTTTGTAATGGATCATCTGGTAATACTTCTAGTAATGGCTTGAAATTATCTCTTTTACTTAAATCATTTGATGCATTTAGTTTTAACTGTTTTGGACTTGGTATTCTTTTCAGTAAGGTTAAATCACGACCAGTTTTACCTAATGTCCCCATATCTAAAAACCATGATATTAAAATACTCATCTCACTTAAGACTCCTAATAATGGTGAAGCCATGAAAATTAAATTGACTGGTTGAATATTCCTTTTCGCAAAATAATCAGTTCCTTCAGTTAATAATAGATGTTTTATCGCATATAATTGAACCAAGCCACCTAATGAATGACCAATGAAACTAATTTTATCAATTTGATAATTTTGATCTTCTGTCATAGTAGTAATCAAATCTTTCAAATAATTACTTACATTGATCCCCAATTTTTTCACTCCTCTTTCAGTTTTACCAGCATTATCCTTATATCCCTTCACCACCACGTTTTCTTCAACGTTGGTTTCAATTGTATCTTTTAAATATAACATGTCTGCAGTTAAATTGGAAAAGATACCATGTGTAACTATTACTAAATGAATTGGTTTATGAGGATCTTTGGGCCTCGTTGACCATAAGTCTTCAACTAATTTCTTATCAACAGTCAAATTTGGATTGGTTGATTTACCCAATATATCATTATGACTATGCCTATCCTCAACACTATTATTCAGACTTATTCGTGGTAACATCATTGTTCCATTTTTTAGATCTCGATTCATCAGACTTAACGAATACTGTAATGCCCCAGTATTTATATTTCTCATTGCTTGAATATCATCCCCAATCATGAAATCATACAATATGGAGGTATTTCTGGTAATGACAATTTGTGATACAACATCTATATTCCATCCATATATTGGAAGATCTTCAACATTTTTATCAATGAATGAATTTTCATTCAATTCTAATTTAACGTTAAAGGTTTGGCCCGGTTTAATTTGATTTTCAAATACAACTTCTTTATTAGACTCAACATCAGATGGTTTGAAAGGTTTTCTATGATCGTAATTAAATGGCACAACATGACAATATAATATAAAGGGCCCATTCAATAAGTGGATTGCTCTTATAGATGTTCTCTCAATATTCTTCAATCTGAAATATATATGTGTTTTATTAGGGTCAATATTTTTATACCGTATTTCATATCGACTAACTCCTCCAATTCTTAGAGTTTCTTTATCCCGATACCAAAGGAAGGGACCATTATTTGACATTGCTTTAAGGGTTTCTTATTGCTAATTAGTTATTGAAGGAGTCCAACATAACAGAGTTTTTTTTTTTTTTTATTGTAGTGTGAATTTTTCGGATATTTTTTTTTCCTTTGTATGGCCGTCTTCCCCGATAACATTTGACGGAAAACACAAATAGTATGGGGGACCGGTGCATATGCGCTCTTTATTAAGCCGACATTAAAGAAGCTTTTTTGACAGCCAGAATACATCGCTCAATTTAAAATACAACAATAAGCACAATTTCTCAATATTTACCACTAGCTACAAACTTGAGTGACGACGATAAATAACTAAATATATATTATGGGGTGTAGAATAAAAAAAATGAATATAATCTCAAGGAAAAGAGACAAGATAAACAAATAAAAAGAGTAAAAATGGGGTGTATAGAAGCAAGAATTAATAATAAATATAGAACTGACTTTTTAATGCACTTAGTTTTGGAAAACTTCATTTAAGAAAGCTTCTTCTTCAGCATTGTGCATAGCCTTAGTACCAGCAGCAACAGAAGCAGAAGGATCACGACCAGCATAACGGACAGATAAGTCTTTATGTTTTTCAGTTTCGGCCAAAACAGTTTCTAAACGAGGAGTAACAAATGAATAAGCACCCATATTCAAAGGTTCTTCTTGACACCAAACGATATCTTCTAAAGCTGGGAAACTATCTAAGGATTCACGTAATTGGGCATATGGGAATGGATGAATTTGTTCAACTTTGATGAAAGCAGTTGATTTATCTTCAATAGAAGCACGTTTTTTGTTTAAAGCAGTGAAAACTTGACCAGTACAGAGAACAACACGTTTAATATCTTCTCTAGCAGAAATTCCTTTACCCAATTCAGGATCTTCAATAATCCATTGGAAATGTGAATCATCAGTAAATTCATCTAAGCTAGATCTAGCTAATGGGTGACGTAACAATTGTTTTGAAAAGAAAAGAACCAAAGGTTTTCTAAATTGTCTATGCATTTGACGACGTAATAAATGGAATAAATTAGCTGGAGTGGTTGGGTAAGCAATTTGCATGTTACAATCTTGGTGTTGACGTTCTAATTTTTCTGGACTTGGGAAATAACGTTGATCTTCATTACATAATTGTAAGTATCTTTCAATTCTACCAGATGAATGTTCTGGACCTTGACCATCATAACCATGAGGTAATGATAAAACTAAACCAGAACGTTGCTTCCATTTGGATTCAGCAGCAGCAATAAATTGATCAACAACAACTTGAGCAGTATTGGCAAAATCACCAAATTGAGCTTCCCATTGAACTAAAGCATCTGGACTTGTTAATGAATAACCATATTCGAAACCCATAACACCGTATTCAGATAATGAAGAGTTAGAGATAACAAAAGCACCTTGATCTTCACTTAAATGGTTTAAAGGAGTATAGGTAGATTCGGAACTTTGATCATGTAAAACAGCATGACGTTGAGAGAAGGTACCTCTTTCAACATCTTGACCAGAAACTCTAACGTGATAACCTTCTAAAGCTAAAGAACCAAAAGCTAAAGCTTCACCAGTAGCCCAATCAATTCCTTCACCACTATCGACAGTCTTCTTTCTATTGTTTAAGATACGTTTCAAGTTACGGTGAATTTCAAAACCTTTTGGAGCTTCAGAAATGGTGGTACCAATTTTTTTCAAGGTATCGGCATCAACAGAAGTTGGTAAATGAGGTAAAACTTCAGTAGCTAATTCTTTTGGAGATTTGAAATCTTCCCAAGGGGTAGTTAACCATTCTCTTGAGGTTGGTTGATATTCTTTTGATTTATCAAAAGATTCATCCAAAAGATTCCAGACCCATTTCTTATGTTCATCGATATCTTCCTTGGTGAAAGTACCTTCTTCGATTAATTGTTTAGTGTAGTAATCCAAGACTGATTTCTTTTCAGCAATTTTTTGGTACATCAAAGGTTGGGTGAAAGCAGGTTGATCAGTTTCATTATGACCATATTTACGGTAACCAACAACATCAATTAAGACATCAGAATGGAAGGTAGCTCTCCATTCAGCAGCCAAATTGAAAACAAAGATAATACCTTCGACATCATCGGCATTAACGTGGAAGATTGGAGCATTGATAGCTTTAGCAATATCTGAAGGGTATAAAGTAGATCTAGCGAATCTTGGATCGGTGGTGAAACCGATTTGATTATTAACGATAATATGAATGGTACCACCGGTTGAATAAGCAGGTAAGTTAGCAAAACCCATTGTTTCATAAACAACACCTTGAGCAGAAAATGCAGCATCACCATGTAATAAAATAGACATGGCACGTTGGTATTCACCGATATCATTTTTATATTGTTGAATAGCTCTAGTTTTACCTAAAACGACCCCATCTTCAGCTTCTAAATGAGAAGGATTAGCAACGATAGATAAGTTAACGTGTTTACCAGAAGTAGTTGGTCTAGCATAATTCATACCCAAATGATATTTAACATCACCAGAACCTTCATCGAATTCACGAGAACCAGTAAATTCTGAAAAGATTGATTCATTTGGTTTACGAACAACATTTGACAACATATTAAGACGACCTCTATGAGGCATACCAATAACGACATCTTCAACACCAAATTCAACAGAGGTATCAATTAAAGCTTTTAAACCTGGAACGATTGATTCAGCCCCTTCTAAACCAAATCTTTTATCATTTGGAAATTTAGTAGCCAAGAAACTTTCAAAAGAGCAAGACCAAATTAAACGATCTAAGATTTGTCTTTTTTGATCAGCAGAATATTTAAAAGGTTGAGGAATTTCAATTCTTTCTCTTAACCAATCACATTGTTCTTTTGAAGGAATATGAATATATTCAACCCCATAAGTATTACAATATAAACGTTCACAACTTTCAATAATTTCTTTTAAACTTAAAGTTTTTTTACCAGCTTCAGCAAAACGAGGTAAAATACCAGGACCTAAAGTAATTTGTTTATTTAAATCAGCTTCAGTAAAACCATAATGTTCTAATTTCAATTCTTTTGGAACGTCAGTATTTTCACCATAAGAGATACCTAAAGGATCAATTTTAGCCTTTTGATGACCTCTAACTTGATAAGCACGAACTAATAATTGAACTTTTAAATGAGTAACAACATCTTCATTAATTGGAGTTGAATCTGGATCAAAACCAACACCAGCACCACCAGCTGGTGTTGGAACCAAGGTTGGAGGAGCAACAAAGGCTTTTGAAGGACTCACATTATTATTTTCAATATTTTTAAAATAAGCATTCCATGAAACGTGAACACTTGAAGGATCTTGTCTCCAAGCATCATACATTTCATCAACATATGTGGCATTATTAGTTTGCAAGAAACTATCACTACCTGAAGAAGAAGCATATTTACGGATTGTTGATAATGAATATTTTGGTTTGAACTGAGACCTCAACACTTGAGTGCGAGGAATAGCACTTTTAAAAGCTTGAAGCATTCTTTTTTTTTTTTTTAAAACGTTGTTAAACTGCTATGAAATTAATTGAATTTAAACGAATTTAAATAACTAAAACTAAAACTAAAGTTGATGTTTTAGTATTGAACTCATCAATGGAATTGTAGATTGATGTGAAGCAATATCTAATTGGAAAACAGTTAAGGAGAAGAAAAAGAAATATTTTTTTTTTTTTTAGCTTCTTCTTACTTTTTTTTTTTTTTCGTTGTTTAATTCTTCCCTATAAGTATTTTCCTGTTGAAAATCGGTGATGCTATACAAATAGAAAAAAAAAAAATAATACAAAATAATAGTTTGTACGATTTTTATGAGGGTTTTTGGTAGAGAAAGTGCCCCCGGAAATTGAATCGGCCTGAAAAGAGATCCCGGAGTTTGTTTACAGTGGGAGCAAAGTGTTTGTTCCGAAGAGGCCCCGGAGATTTTTGTCAATTTGGATTTGATTTTGCTTTTGTTTTCAAGTATGCGGCACTTCCGGTGGTGGCTCTCTCTCAAAAAAAAAAAAAAAACTGAACCAGTTTGGTGACTATTCGGTGACTGTTCGGTGACAATTTAGGGACTATGGTGACCAAAAAAATATGGATACTTCGGAATGGCCTACAAAGGAAATTGTTTACCATTAGTGAAAATTTAAAAGGATCCGGTATGATTGGTTGATTGTATGGTTGGGTTGCTGAGAGCATTTACCCCATACAAAGCACTGAAAAAACAAAAAAAAGGTGAGAATATCGCTTACCCAGGCTAGGTTTGTGTGGTTTCCTATTGGTTAGGAAAGACTGCGACCGGAATTGCTTATTTTGTTGTTGTTGTCATTGGTTTTCCAGAGACTTCCGGGAGGAAGTAGCGTTTGAAAACCAATCAAATCCGAACTTTCTCGGAGTCTCTCGGAGTTCTTCCATGAGGGTAAACTCTAGCGAGCGAGTCATCGGTTGACTCTTTTTGAGGGGTGTACGGGTTTGAGTATTAATTGTTTCAGGTTTTCACCATGAAGCAAAAGCTTTGTTTCAGGTTTCTAGTGTATTGATTTGATTGTATGATTGCAAAAAAAGAGAAATAAAGGGGAACCCGACAAAAAGTAGAGTAGAGCAACCACAAAGTTTGAGTAAGGACAAAGAATAGAGTAAGGACAAAAAATACATACTGGACAGAATAATTGATTTTTCATTATTATATAGAACTATTTATAATACTAGACACCAATCTAAGTTTTTAAAGGAATTTGCAATAGTAGATTTTTTTAGCAAAAATCCCATCGTCTTATGAAAAAAGACCAAAATATGTACACAAGATTTCAAAAAATAATTTCATAATTAAAGAAATTCTTCAGATTTTCTCCTAAAAGCATTACAATCTCTTAACCACTGTTTATAATCTTTTAAAGAATAAATTCTTTCACCATAATAATCAGGAACTGGATTTGAAAATGATTGTGATGAAGGATTAACTCTATTCAATTTGATTTTTTGTAAAAAAATTCTATCCATTGCGTTATATTGTGTTAAATGTTTTCTATATGATAATTTAAAAATTGTATTACCAAAAGTTGGACCAACCAAATATCCTAATAATCCTCCAATCAGTAATAAACCAACAAATGTAACCATTGGATCTAATCCTAAAATAGGTTTTTCTGGATCAATTTCAACATTTGCTAATCCTCCTACCGTCACTAAAACCCCTAATGTACCAGTAATTGCCCCACTTCCAACATTTAATCGATTGTTAATTTTTTTCAATCGAAAATATTCAGGCCAATTGATCTTGAAATTAGTACTGGAATTGAATCGAATGCTTCTTTGTAAAAATGATCTGTTATAGATCCCAATGTTTCTCAACATTAACATTATGATTATATATATCTACTTGGGTTTATATTATCTTTGATAAGAAATCTATTATCTCTTCTATTAGTATTAACTTATTCATCCTCTCTTTTTTTTTTTTTTTGTTGTTCTTCGTTGATACATTTTTGTCCCCAAGGCACACCCTTTCATCAGATGACTACTTTTGTATGCTTATTTCCTACAATTCTGTACTGGTATCCCCTTTAGACTCATTATAATCAAATAGCAAACCATCTAAGTATTCAACTACTTACTCTGAAGTGGTTTATACCTAATACTGTAGCTTATATATCCTGTTGGATACTTTTCTAAAATGATTTGGCGTGGTCGTGCGCAAACCCACCCATACCTTGTACTCCTTTGAAGGAGGGAGAAAGGAAAAAAGAAAAAGAAAGAAGGGAAGAAAACCAAAACATCATACACTGTAAATATTTTTTTTTTTTCAACATCAATACTGATACACGGTTTCCAGTGCACGCTTTATCAGATATCACTACGCCATTCATCAACCATTCGAGCTCATTTTGTATAATAGTATTGGTATCATCTAGCTTACAGTTCCCCTAGGTTTGAGTCAAATTTTTTTTTATTACTTTTCTCTGTATTGTTGTTTTCTTATTTTAGTTTTTTGATTCTTAGTTGGGCGGTTAATTGAAAAGAGCGTGTTTGTATTATAAATCTAATCAATAATCAATAATGAATGGTAATTTAACACCTTCAAATGGTCATACAAGTACCACACCCAATGGGATTTCCAATGGAGTATCAATGAATCATCAATCACCAAAATTGAATAATGGCGGCGGTAATGATATAAATCAAGAATCTAATAAGATTCATTATAAATTTCCTAAATCACAGGATGAAATAACTCAATTAATATTGGATTATCAAGAATTAACCAATAAAACAATTAGTGAAAAGGATGGTTATGATAGAGCCCGTCAACAACATGAAGAAATATTAAAGAATCAATCAATTAATAATGAAAATTCTTTAAAACAAGAAATTCCAATTGAAAATTCATTTCCTGATTATAAAGATTCTTATAAAGATGAAAAATTATCTATTGAAAAAATATTATTACAAATTGATAATAAGTATGAAGATTTTATTAAAGATGAATTAAATTTTTATCAAGATATTAAAAATACTTTAGATTCAAATTCAATTGATAAAGAAAATCAAATTGATATTAAACTTTTTGAAAAACAATTGGCTAGTTTACAATTGATTTCAAAAGATATGGATTTACCAGAATCTTTCCAATCAATTTTAGATGATAAATCTTTTTCATTTAATAATGAAAAAATTGCTAATGATTTATTTGATTCAATCTTTAAATTAAAATCAATTGGAAATTCTAATTTTCAACAACTTGCTGAATCTTTTGGCATTGAAACTCGTCCTTTTGTTAATAAAAATGGTCCTTTATATGGTCCTTTGGGTAATTATGAAATTGAAGGTTTAATATCTAAAAAAATTACTAGTCGTATAAATGAATTGGAAAATCTACCGGCTAATATTGGTACTTTTGATTTTAATAGTATTGATGATTCTAATTATTTTGATGATTTAAAAATTAAATCATTAATTGAATTAAAATCTTTACAAATACTATCAAAACAAAGACAATTGAAAAATAATTTCTTACGTAAATCTACTTTTAGTGCTCATTATGATGTTCCTTCTTTGGTTTCTAATTCTTATGTTGCTCAAGGTAAAAGAAATGCTAATCTTCGTCCAAAATTTGATCAACCAAATCCTCATTTATTAGCTTTACAATTAGAAGGTAAACAAAAATTGGAATTAAGACGTAAAGAACATGAAAAACATGTCTTAAAAGTTGAAAGAATCTTGGAATCTCTGAAAAATTTTATGGATCATAAACTTGCTAGACTTTCCAAAAAAAATCATTTCATTAAAACAGTTGGTAATTTCCATAATAGCACCGAAAAGGAAGAATCTAAAAAATTAGAAAGAACTGCTAAACAACGTTTACAAGCTTTGAAAGCTAACGATGAAGAAGCATATATAAAATTATTAGATCAAACTAAGGATCATAGAATTACTCATTTGTTGAAACAAACTAATAGTTTCTTGGATTCCTTGGCTCAAGCAGTTAAAGTTCAACAAGTTGAACTGGGTGCTGAAGTCCCAGTTGAACCATCCACTGAAAATGAAAATGATGATGATAAAGAGGATAATGTCGACGAGTTAAGAGAAAAATTAGATTACTATCAAGTTGTTCACCGTGTTAAAGAAGAAGTCACTGAACAATCTTCGTTATTAGTAGGTGGTAAATTAAAAGAATATCAAATTAAAGGTTTACAATGGATGGTTTCTTTATATAATAATAAATTGAATGGGATCTTGGCCGATGAAATGGGTTTAGGTAAAACTATTCAGTCGATTTCCTTGGTTACCTACTTGATCGAGAAGAAACATGAAGATAGATTTTTGGTTATTGTTCCTTTATCAACAATTACTAATTGGACTATAGAATTTGAAAAATGGGCTCCAAGTGTTAAAGTTGTTGTTTATAAAGGTTCCCAAGAACAACGTCGCGCTTTACAAAATGAAGTTAGAATTGGTAATTTCCAAGTTATATTAACTACTTATGAATACGTTATTAGAGAACGTGCAGTTTTAGCAAGATTCCAATATTCTCATATGATTATTGATGAAGGTCATCGTTTGAAAAATGCAAATTCTAAATTAGCACTTACTTTGAAAACATACTATAAAACTAAAAATAGATTAATTTTAACTGGTACTCCTTTACAAAACAATTTACCTGAATTATGGGCTTTATTAAATTTCGTTTTACCAAAAGTTTTCAATTCAGTTAAATCTTTTGATGAATGGTTCAATACTCCTTTTGCTAATACTGGTTCGCAAGAAAAAATCGAATTAACCGAAGAAGAATCATTGTTGGTTATTAGAAGATTGCATAAGGTGTTAAGACCCTTCCTTTTAAGAAGATTGAAGAAAGACGTTGAAAAAGATTTACCTGATAAGGTTGAAAAAGTATTAAAATGTAACTTATCAGGTTTGCAATACGTTTTATATCAACAAATGTTAAAGCATAATGCATTATTTGTCGGTTCCGATGTTGGAAGTGCAAAATCTGGAATTAAAGGTTTAAATAATAAAATTATGCAGTTGAGAAAGATTTGTAACCATCCTTTTGTTTTTGAAGAAGTTGAAGATGTTTTGGACTCTTCTAGACTTACTAATGATTTAATTTGGAGAACAAGTGGTAAATTCGAATTATTAGATCGTATCTTACCTAAATTTAAAGCATCTGGTCATCGTGTTTTAATTTTCTTCCAAATGACTCAAGTTATGAATATCATGGAAGATTTCTTGAGATTTAGAAGTATGAAATATATGAGATTAGATGGTAGTACCAAGGCTGATGAAAGACAAGATATGTTGAAACTTTTCAATGCTCCAGACTCCGACTACTTCTGTTTCTTGTTATCTACAAGAGCTGGTGGTTTAGGTTTGAATTTACAAACTGCTGATACAGTTATCATCTTCGATACTGATTGGAATCCTCATCAAGATTTACAAGCTCAAGATAGAGCTCATAGAATTGGTCAAAAGAATGAAGTTAGAATCTTAAGATTGATTTCCAATGATTCGGTAGAAGAAGTTATTTTAGAAAGAGCCCATCAAAAATTAGATATTGATGGTAAGGTTATTCAAGCTGGTAAATTCGATAATAAATCTACTGCTGAAGAGCAAGAAGCCTTTTTGAAGAGATTACTCGAAGCTGAATCTAATCGTGATGGCAGCGAAGAAAATGCTCAATTGGATGATGATGATCTTAATGATATTTTATCTCGTTCAGATGATGAAAAGATATTATTCACCAAAATGGATAAAGATCGTTACAAAGCCGAGAAATCTGCGTATGAGCAAAGTGATGGATATAGGTCAAGATTAATGGAAAAAGATGAATTACCACCTGTTTTCACCGAAGACATTGCACATCATTTTGAACCTAAAGTCGAAGAATTAGGACGTATGAGAGAAAAGAAGAAGGTTAAATACGATGATGGATTAACAGAAGAACAGTGGTTAAATGCCATGGATGATGATAACGATACAGTGGAAGATGCTATTAGACGTAAAGAAGCTCGTGTCGCCAAGAGAAGAAGAACTATGGCTATAAAGCAAGGAGTTCCGGAAGATGAAATTGATACCAGTGCTTTAATAGCAGAAGAAGAAGAAGCAGAGGAGCAAGAAGCCGCCGAGTCAGGAAGATCTCGTAAAAAAGCTCGTACTTCTAGATCGGCCAGCCAAACTCCTCTTGCAATGGATGATGATGAGGATGAAGAGGATGATAACGAGGATGAAGTTGCACCTGAGCCTGTTGACGAACTTACTGCCAATTGTAACAATGTTATTGAAACTGTTTTGCAATTAGACTCAAAAGATGGCCAACGTAAGGCTAGTGAAGTTTTCCTTAAATTACCTTCAAGAAAATTATATCCTGATTATTATCATGTTATCAAACATGCCGTTTCAATCAATCAAATCAAAAAACAGTTGGAACAAGACAAATTTGAATCTTTTGAATCATTTATTGATGAATTCAGGATCATGATATCCAACGCAAAGACCTATAATGAAGAAGGCTCATGGGTCTACGAAGATGCTAACGTTATCGAAGAATACATCAATTCATTACTGTCTAATTAAAATCTAAGAAAATTTTCAATTCTACTGTTATTTTTACTTCAAATTACTTTACTAAATCATATGATTAGTATAATCCCTGCCCTAATTTTATATAATCTGTACTATATTACTCACGAATATACAAATATACAATATACAATATACATATATATATATATATATATACTTTAGTCTATCGCTTCCAGCCAATAAAAGTTGAGCAAAAAAATGTTACAAAGCATTTCGCAGAGAAGAAGAAAAATGACAAAATAGAACTGCAGGCGAACAATCTAAAATACGACAGCTGCAAAACTCAACAGTTCAACAATTCTAAATCAATTTCAGCATCTCTTTTAATATCTCCTGATCAAAAATTTGTCAAGTTGGCTAATATTACACGAAGAAGTGGCTGACTGTAGCTGTATCTAGACTTGTGAGATTGTGTGATGTGGAAGCAGCCTCGAGATGTTTTAGTGGTACAAAAAGTCCGTGAGCCACTGATTACTAAGAAGACCCTTTGTAGTCTCGACCAAATACTATATGAATAATAGATATAGACACCGGCCTATACATTAGTAAGAGTTGCTCTTTTTGTAGCATAGACTTTTGATTTCTGCTTGGCCGGCCGAAGCCTAAAGATTTAAAGATGCTTCGATTAAAATACCCCGAGTCTCTCGAGTCATGCCATATTGTTTTTATGCTTCAACGATTATTTTTCTCCTTTAAAAATTGTTTGTTCTATTTCATATAAATTCATCCCTAGATTCCTCAGCTTTTTTCCTTTCACTTTCTGTTTTTTTTTTTTTGATAAAGCTTTGATAAGATCAATTCCAGTATATTTCATCATGTCTACTATAGCTTTAAAAAGACCAATTGGTTTTGTCAGCAATTTCAATAGAGTTTTGAAAAAGAGCAAGTCTTCCCCTAAAGTTTGGGCCAGTCTTGCTGGTGGGATTTTAGCAGGTACTGCAATTAGCACCTATATATATTCCAACAACGATAACAATGGTAACAGCAATAAGAATCACATGGGTAAAATCTTAGCATCGAACGCTGGTGCAGTTGCGGTAATAAATAAAGAAAAGAGTTTCAAAGATTACCAAGAGCTTTATAATGCAATTGCTGAAAAAGTCAGAGACCAAGATGATGCCGATGGTGGTGCAGGAAGATATGGACTTTTAACTAGATTAGCATGGCATTCAAGTGGAACTTATGATAAATATAAAAATACTGGTGGCTCATATAACGGTTCAATGATTTATTCACCAGAATCTACCGATGGTGAAAATGCTGGTTTAGAAATTGCTCGTGATTTTTTGGTTGAATTTCATTATTTATTTCCTTGGGTAAGTCGAGGAGATCTTTGGACATTAGGAGGAGTTGTTGCAGTTCAAGAAAGTGGAGGTCCAAAAATTCCTTGGAGACCTGGTCGTAAAGATCTTGAAGATCGTGGTAAAGTCCCAGAAAATGGTAATTTACCAGATGCTTCCAAAGATGCAGATTATGTTAGAAAAGTCTTTACTAGATTAGGCTTCAGTGAACGTGAAACCGTTGCTTTAATCGGGGCTCATTGTTTAGGTAAATGTCACACTCATAACTCTGGATATGATGGACCTTGGGGACCTTCATTCAATATGTTTACCAATGATTTTTACGTTAGATTATTACAAAATTGGCATATCAGAGATTGGGATGGTAAAAAACAATATGAAGATGATGAAACCAACTCATTCATGATGTTACCAACTGATTACGCCTTAAAAGAAGACAGTGGATTCTTGAAATACGTTAAGATGTATGCTAAGGATCAAGATTTATTCTTTAAAGATTTTTCAAAAGCTTTTAGTGCATTAATTGAAAGAGGTATTGAATTTCCCAAAGAAGTCAAACCTTTTGAATTCAAAACTTTAGATGAACAAGAAGAAGATTGAGCTCGGGAGAAAGAAACTAAAAATGACTCTTGATTATTTATATATGTAAATGAAATACACTTTACGTGGTAATACGTGGTAATATGTACTTATTGTAGCCATTCAGTTTACAAAAGCAGTATAAACTGCAAAAACTCATCCCGGTGTACGGGCCCGTCAAAACTATAGCCTGCTAAGCTGTCTAATATTGCCCTTTTTGGAAGTTGACCTGCCATCTGCGTACATTTTGGAATGCGTACTTTTCAGTCTGAAAAATCTCTCTTTCTTTTTTTTTTCTTTTTTGTTTTGGAAATCGTTGCACCGCACGACCCTCAACTCATTTCTCACAGAAAAATTTTCAGGCCTTCTCACCGATGCAGAAAAATTTTCAAAAGTATTTAATTGAAATAATTTTTCACCTTATTAGTTTTCACTTTTTAACTTCTTTTTTCTTCTTCATCATCAGCATCCATAATTAACAATGAAATACGTCCACACTGAACAAATCTTAGATGTCCCAGAAGGTGTCACCCTTGCTATCAAAGCTAGAACCATCACTGTTGTTGGTCCAAGAGGTACCTTACACAAGGACTTAAAACACATTGATGTTACCTTTGAAAAAATCAACAACAAAGCCATCAAAATTATTGTCCACAACGGTGACAGAAAACACGTTGCTGCTTTAAGAACTGTCAAATCTTTGATTGCTAACTTGGTTACCGGTGTTACCAAAGGTTACAAATACAAATTGAGATACGTTTATGCGCATTTCCCAATTAACGTCAACGTTGTTGAAGATAATGGTGAAAGTTTTGTTGAAATCAGAAATTTCTTGGGTGAAAAGAGAGTTAGAAGAGTTAAGGTTCACGAAGGTGTTTCCATTGCTCCATCTGCTAACCAAAAAGATGAATTAACCGTCACTGGTAACTCTTTAGAAGCTGTTTCTCAAAATGCTGCTGATATCCAACAAATCTGTCGTGTTAGAAACAAGGATATCCGTAAATTCTTGGATGGTATCTATGTTTCTGAACGTGGTACTATTGAAACTGATTAAGTTTGCTAGAAAAGTTGCTTTAATATCCTAATTTTTCTTTTATTCATATTCATTTTCATTTCAACCTTTTCCCCCCTCCTCTAAAAAGTGTTTTTTTGTACTAATACAATTTCTCTTTTGTCTATATTTTCATTTCCTTTCCAATGAGTTTTCAGGGTTATATAGTTAATTTTGGTTTTTATATTTCATTTCGTCAACCCTGTGTCTCAATATGGATTTGTTACAGGCTTAGATCAATAAAGAGCCACCAACGATCCATTGTAGAAGCGAGATTACAGGTTATTGCTAGCGATTTTTTCTGTCGATTTGGAAGTTCCTTTGATTCAGAAATTAAAAGTTCACTGCATAGCTATTGTGTCTTGATGAACTTGTCCCATGCAATAACCTTTATGCCCATTTATGTTTGAGCTCTTCATGATTTTGTGATTTTCCTTGTGAAAGATTAGTGTTAATTTGGTTGGAGCTGTATTAACAGTAATATTTTTAATGGAAATCTATTAAGCATGAAGGATTCTCTAGGCTGATCCTTTATATGAAGCCGGAACTGGGAAGTTTGTCTTTCTGAACGTTTTGGATCTTTTCTCTACTTTTTTTTTTTTTTTTTTTTTTTTTCACGAAGATCATGAATGTAAAGTAATCTTCATTTCTTTAATCTACTATTTCATAATAAAGTTGACCAATGACTATTAAAGTTGCCTTTCTAGGCCCTGAAGGGACTTATACCCACCAGGTATGTTTTTCTATATATGTAGTTTAATATTGAAGATTGAAAACTAACTATTCAATAGGCCGTGATCCAACAATTTGGTAAGAACTCGGACGAAATTGAAATATATCCCCAAAGTTCCATATCCTCGTGTTTCGAAGCAATTGATGCTAGAAAAGTCGATTATGCTATAGTTCCATTTGAAAATTCAACTAATGGACAAGTTGTTTTCACGTATGATCTACTTCGTGACTGGTTTATACCGAAGAAATCCAATCCAATAAAGGAGTCAGCTATTTCAAACACCAGCCCAAAATTCAAAATAGTAGCCGAACAATACGTTGCAATCCATCATTACTTTCTATCAAATGCCAAATCACTTTCCGACATTACTACATTATATTCACATCCTCAGGTTTGGGGACAGGTCTCGAAATTCTTAAGCGAGGAAGAAATTGCAAATCTTAAGTTGAAAAGATTCGATACAAGCTCAACCTCAAAGGCTGCAGAAAATGTTTATAACGATAAGTCTAATACTAGTGCATGTATATGTTCGAAAATGAGCTCTGACTTGTATAATTTACCGGTATTGTATGAAAAGGTGGAAGATAATCCCAATAATACTACAAGATTTTTAGTATTAGGTTATGAAAAGCCTTCAAATTCCAGCCAATCTGTTCCTTCATCGTCATCATCTCCATCTACAACTTTGGTAGAAGGGACCAGCACCAGAAATCATTCAATCACGTCAATCATGTTTACATTACATCATGATGACCCTGGTGCATTATGCTCAGCATTAGACTCATTTAGAGAGTTTCATATCAAGATGACTTCAATCAATTCCAGACCTTCTCATCGCGAGCAATGGCAATACGTATTCTTCATTGAATTAATGGGTGATATTCATAACGACTCAAATATCAAAAAGTCCATCGAGAGTCTATCTGAAAAATGTGTTGATTTGGTCGTTCTTGGGTCATTCGAAAGATCCTGGAGATATTGGGGTGCTTGAATAGACTACAAGCTCATAGTTCAATAGTTGCATCAGTATAGTATAATATATGTATATATTAGTTGTAATGAGTTTTTTTTTATAATGAAACATTATAAAAACAATAAAAGGATAGAAAAGAAGAATAACCTAAATGATGAGAAAGATTATGAAAAGAAATGAAATGGAAGTGAAAAAACTATTTCTTAATTTCGACTTTAAAAAGAATTCATAAGTAGATTCGTGAACATGGAGTTTCCAAAATGTTTAATGTAGACTGCAAGATAAAATTAGTCACCAAATCTTTGGTATGTCCAGTCTTTATTATCCAAAGGACAAACTGGTCTTGATTTTAACCATCTTTGAATGCAATGCATATGGAAAGCATGATTACAGACCCCCCATGCTGCAATACATTCTTGTCTAGAATTATTAAGAGTATTTGGTTGACATTCAATACATGGTTCCATCAAATGATTTCTGCAAATAGCACAAGTTTCAACAACAATGTCTATAAAGTTAGTTAGTAATTGAAAACTTTCATAACGTTCATAAAATTATACATACCCCAAGACCAAAATGCAACTGCAGTCCATTTCCTCACTTCAAAGCGCTGTTTCTCTCCCTTTGCCTTTGGAACCACTTCATGATCATGATTATGTTCATGGTTATGTTCGTGTTCGTGTTCATGTTGATGTGGATCTAAACAACAAATAATTAGTTAGTATATCTGACAAATCAGTCTTTGATGCATTCAGCAATGAAAACCCTTTGAGATTTTCACTCCATCATCCAAAGAATAAAGATTGCAACATACGGCTATCAACATCCATCTTATCTGCTTCTTCACTCATGACTGGCTATTCTTTCAATTATTTCTAGTCAGTTCAAGCCAAAAAGCTTCAGTAGATATGTTTTCTTTAGAAAAGACAGTGTGTTTCATGAATTTGTAATACTCAGAAGAAGTTTTCGCGCTACCAAAAAAAAAAATCAGAAAACGATCAAAAAAGCAAAAGGAAAAATGAAATGAAAACCATGAAGGTTGATTTAAAGGGCATTGGACAGTAACAACACTGAAATTTAGTTAGGTTTGCATACGAGTTCGCTTACAACACACATCAAATAGAGTAAAGATGTCAGAAGATCTAATATCGTCGTTGTATCCTCCACCACCCCCATACTTCAAGTTTTTCACACTGGAAAATTTGAACAAGCTAAACACCTGGAAGAGCCAGCAAGAAGGGTCGGAAGAAACGCCTAAGGATGAATCAACCAAGGTAGATAAAGAGAAGAAATTACCTGAAGGTGAATTGCAATTCCTCGTACCTCCTGAGCAACCCGGTGGGACTCATTATAGAGGATATGGGAACTTATGGTCATTTGAAGATAAATTACCTAGTTTGAAAGAGACTGGCTGGACTCAGTTGTATAAGGAAGAAGATGAATTGATAACTTCAAAGACGAAAATTGAAGAATTGCATAAGCTTATGGACTCGCTATTATTGAATTTTTTAGAATTAATTGGCTCAATGTCTATAGATCCCTCAAAATTTCATTATAAAATAGAAGACTTGAAATTAATTTTAATTAATATTAATCATATTTTGAATACATATAGACCCCATCAAACTCGTGAGAGTCTAATAATGTTATTAAAGAAACAAATTGATAAAAAAAATAATGAGATTAATGAAATTGATAAGGTAAGTGAAAGTATCAGGAATAGAGTTAAAAGTTTAACAAATAAGGTCAAAGAAAGTGATGAAGATGCCGTAGAGGATTCGAATGAATCTAATTCAGTACAATTGAAAAAAGAATTATTACAGAAACTTCTATATGAATCCAAAGATTAAAAATTTTATGTATATATAATGTATATTACGATTGTTAAGTAAAATTTTATGTAGTTTCAGGAATCAAAAAAGATCGAGTAAGTCTTGGTTGACTTTGTTGTTTTGAGAATTATTGTTTTGAGTGGTACTATTTGAAAGATTTAAATTATCTAGACCTTGCGCTATGCTTGCGTGGGGGTGTGGTTGTTGTTGCTGTTGTTGTTGCGCCGGTGGTATTGAGTTGAACAAGCTTAATATATCGTTCGTTGATGACTGAGCTTGTTCAGTATTATTTTGGGTTGATGGTTGTTGAGGGGTAAATAAATCATTCAATTCATCTAATAACGATATACCGTTATTATTGGATTCTGTTGTAGTTGAATCATCATCATCAAAATCCAATAAGTTTTCATTTCTCACGTTATTGATTATTTCCTGTTTAGCTAAATTGGTTAAGTCTTTAATATCATTTGGATCATTTGATGATTTAACTGATTTAATCTCAGTATTAGAGTAAGCATTAGGATCAATGAATGTAAAAGCTGGTTTATGATAAACTGATGACAAAGTAGATAATTCCTTGATTAAAGAATTCAAAACAGTTGGATTAAATGATGATATAATAGTTTTTATTGGAGGCAATTTAGTTAAAATGATTTTTTGTTGAGTTTCAACTGAAGTAGAGGATGATAATAATCTCCAATAGATGTAAGCCTTATCTCTGACATCTGCATTTTCACAATCTTGAGTTGCCTTTTCTAAAACGGTTTGTAACAAATTAGAATACTCGTTCTTTTCAGCAAATGATAAGTTTATTTTAACAATTGTTGTCAAGATATTCAATTGTAAAATGGAATCATATTCTAGGAAATTCTCTAAGATATTTGCCAATTTACTTTTCAAATTTTGAAAATATTTTGGATATTCACCTAATAACCAGATATAACCCGATAAAGCTTTTTGATCATCTAATTCATCAATATGTTGAGAAATAACCGGAACTATTAAAGTAATCAAGTCATTTTTACCAGGATAGCGTCTTAAAATATTAGTTAAAACAATGATAGATTCATTAATTATCAACTCTCCACCTCTTTGATCAATTAAATTAATTAATAAATTAATTGATTTTATGACACATCCGGCTAACTTGATTGCAACGGCACCAATCGATTTGATTGATTTTGAAACTAATGAGGGCTCGAATTCCATAGCATATTCCTTCAATTCACCTAATAATAATGAACTATTATTATCACTAGCTAATCTAATCATAATTTCAAGTTTTTCTAATTTCAAGTAGAGAGGATCGGAATACTTTATAAAGAAAACTCTTAATTCTTTGGATAAAATTTGTGGATATTTTTCTAAGATTATTCTAATGTTTTTCAAACCGACAAATTGAGCTTCAGGGATTGAAGAACTTACTAAGGAAACTAATGGAGCGGATAATTTCTTTAAGAAAGCATTTTTTTGAGCTGGAACAGTTACCTGATCTAAATGTTGAATAATGGTCTTGATTGATGATAACACAACTGAAGCATTTGCATGTTGTAATTGGGGGACCACTCTTTCGATGATATGAATTGCTTCATCGTTATCACTAGTTTGATAATCGGTCAAAGTTGTTAATATTGTAATTCTACCCCATTCAGTACATTCATTTAAACACATCAACAAGTTTTTAACGATATCAGAAGATATAACAAAAATTTCCAAATTATCATCTTTATTCATATCTTTTATTTCATATAATGCATTAAGTGAATTAGCAACAACTGCAGGATTTGAATCAAAGATTAATTTTTTCAAATCATCCAAGAATCCAAATTCAACACACATTTCAGGATCTAAATCAAACAACTTAGCCACACAAATAGCAGCAGTTTTACGTACATAAGGATTATCGTCTTTCAAAGTTCTTGATAAGGGAATTTCCATATAGTCAACCATCTTAGAAACACGGATACAACCCATTGTTCTAATTGCTAAAGCTCTAATTAGTGGATTTGGATCTTCAGTATCTTGAACAAATGTATTAACCGCCAATATACATAATTCAGGATGAGTTTTTGCATAATTCATAAGATAAAGATACACCAACTTCTTTTGCTCTAAATCATAAGTTGCAATGTTTTTCAATACATCTGGGAATAAAGAAGAAACATCCTTACCAACCGTCATTGCTTGAATAACCCTTTGAATTGCATCTTTACGTTCATGTTTATATTGAGACACAAGACCATTCTTCAATTCAAAAGTCTCACCCTTTTTAGGACCTTTCAAAAAACTTCTGATCCTTTTTTCCAAAGACATTCTATTAGATTAACTGGAGCTGGAATATTGTTGATTTAAACTTATCAAAGGTTGGTGTCTTGTTTCAGTGTTTGTTTTTTTTCACTACGTGTGATTTGGATTTTCCTCGTTGATTTTTTTTTTTTTTTTTTTTTTGTGTGTGAGTACGCTGATAAACACTGCCAGTTAAGTACCAGGGATAATAGAATGGCAGTATATGGGAGGAAAAGCCGGCCAAGTTCGAAAGATGTCAGTAATGTGTTATTTCTGAGTGATGGAGAAGATGAGTCACCTATTAAAGATGCACATACATTATTACCACTGGCAATGAGTAAATCGATTGATTTTTCACCAAAGAAAATAAGAAGATCACCTCGAAAAGAGGTTGTGGAGCAACAATTTGAAGAGGATATAACGACATCTCCTAAGAAATTTAGCAAATTGATCAATCTGATTGATATACCAAAGATTAAGGAGGAAGAGCCAAGTAAAAAATCATTGACTGAAAAATTGAAAGTGATTAAAGATGAAGGGACTACACCAACAAGCAATAATAAGAGAAGTCCGCGCAAGTCACCAATACGACCAATCAACCAAGATATATGGGATGATTTGATAGAGGATGTTGATACTACAGGAAGTCGAACGATTGAGTTTAAATTGAATGTTGAGAGTGAGGGAGAAGGGGATCAGGAGCAAGTAGGAGAAGAGCCAGATGAAAAAGAGCAAAAACAAGAGTCATCACCACCGATAATTGAAATGCTTGGGAAAGTTTATGATCGAGTAGAAGAAGTGAGAGAATTTGAAATACCTCAGGTTGAAAAACCAATGAAGAGGCGCAAAGTTGACGAATGTAAGAGAACATATGGAATTGAACGAAGTTTTTTAATTGAAGAAACCGAAAAAGAGGAGAAAGAAGAGCATAATGAGATGATAAGTAATGAGAATGATTTTAATAAGAATCAAGAAATAATGACTAGTATTGATTTAAAACAATTAGGAAAATTAAATAATTTAAAAGAAGAATCCAAATATTTAATTGAAGGATTAAAATTAAATCGAGCTAAGAAATCAATTGAATCTGAGAATAAAATATTGATAATAACATTATGTGAAATAATTGAAGAATTTAAATATGATTTATTAAAAACGGTTGAACCAGCTTTAATTGATAAATTATTTAAACATTTGAATAAATTAGGTAATAAGGAAGGAGATTTATTAATTAAATTTTTAATATTAAATGTGATTCACCTTTTAAATAAGAATCAATTTCAAATTTCAAATGACAAGAGGACTCAATCATCAATTGAATTATTAAATTTTGATATGAATATAGATTTAAGCAAGTTGAATATACTGCCATCGATGCAAAAAACCATTTTAAATATGATAAATGAAAGTGATTTCCCAAAATGGGGGGTTGGTTTATTACTTAATAAACCACAAAGTTTAAATTGGACATTAATTGAAAGATTGATTCAACTTTACGAAACTAATAATGACCAAATTGAAATCTTTGATATACTTAATCAATATTTTGAAACCGGTTATGAAATAAAAAATCATCAATTACTTCATTCATTTCTTAATAATGGCTTTCACTCCAAAAAATTCATTTTCATCCAACTCCTAATAACCATTGCAAATAATTACCAAGACGAGCATACCAAAAATATAATCTATAAAGAAGAATACGTAAAAGGAATTATTAACGAGATCCACTCAGTACCATCTGGTAACTCAAATCATAAATTTGTTCTATTTGGATCTGGTTATCTAGTTAATTATATTGAAGAATATCCAATTACCAAAACTGATTTGGAAAAACTATTATCAGTCATCGAATTCGATACCGATAACGAAGAACTAAATCATATGATTGGGTATCTCTACATTGTCCTCAACATCAGTGTACAATCATCCAATCTAAACATCATTGAACCAGTCAAATTGCAACAGGGTTTAGACAAGTTCAAATCCCTTATTGGTAAGCTGCTAACTTGAACCACCATCCTTTCCCTATTTGTGGTTATGGTTATTGATTTGGTTATTTATATGGTTATTTGGTGTATGTTACGTAAGCTTATGGCATGAACTTATGTAATACGTCACTCCTACCGGTCGGTTGCAACCTGCTTATATAATCGTGTTATTGTCTCAGAAAGAAAATTGTCTCGAAATTTCTAAACTACGAGCAATTTGTTAGCCGTGCCAAAATATACTTTGGATACAACCGTTAATTTCATCATACCAGGTTATTTGCTCAATGCAGAATAGTATCGGTAAGTTATTTATAGGCTGATATAACCTGTTGTTAGTTGCGGATGTTGCTTGATACGATTCGGAAGTCATTTGAGACTGGTTATAGTGAAATTATGATTTGCAATACGCTAGTTCCCCGGATAAGGAAGTGATGGTAGCAGAATCCGATTTTACCGAGCACCAGAATACAAAAAAAGGTAAAAGCATAAATGACAAACGGCAAGGTTTCATTGGTAAGCCATTAAAAATGTATATAAATGAATGGTAATATTCCTTTTGATTAGGAAGTTACAGAAGGAATGAATTATCATAAGACGTGAAGATGATAATGAACAAATTGAATAGGGCATATCAAACTTATGTTTATTGGTCACCAATACCGGTATTATCAAAAACAGAAACATATATATTCAATAGTATTGTAATGGCATTAGTTTTATTTACAACTTATTGGTCAATTGTAATTACCCCATCGATTGCTATTGCAAGTTTTGAAAGATTTGTATATTATATAACTGGTAATTCATTTAGTATAAAAGTAATGATTAGTTTATTAATACTGAAGAATATCTTTCAATTTTATACTAATACCAAATATTATAATGATCATGTTAAAAATCAATCAGTTTTTAATGATGGTTTTGATTATAAAAAAGTTCTTACTTTAATTAAGTAATTGATTCTTTTTATTTTACGTACTAACGAATATTGTTTTTTTTCTATATAATAATGCAATAAATGAATGACTATTTCTTTATTGGAAATTATGTAAGCTTATAATCCAAATAATCCATAATCTTTAATATTTAAATTTTGACTCACTTGTTTAATAATATTTAATTGTTCTTGAACGTAATCATTATTTTCAATATCTTTTACGGGCTCTTTTATTGGTATATTACTCGTTATTAAGATATCCGTTTCAATATTTGCATATCTTAATATATTAATATTCATTATTATTTGATACTTACCTTGAGGTGTTTCTTTAAATGTACTTAGTATATAACTAAGTATATTACCCTCTTCATATACCAATTTTGGCCCCCATTCAATATCTTGTGGTTCAATCAAATCTTTCAAATGCTCGTTTATAGCCTGCTCCTTAGGTCCTGCTACCATTTCTAATAAATCAATTATAATTGAAATATCAACATTTGCATCATTACTAGCAGTCTGTATTATAAATACTTCTTGAGTATCAGGAATTTGTCTAATCTTGGAAACGTCAATTATACTTGAAGGAAGCTTGGTACTTATGGCTCCTCCGTAAAGTGGGTATTCTTCCATACTTAATCTATCTTCTTTGCTTATCACAACCTTATAAAAGATTGCAAAACATTAAGTGAGGGCATCATCTAACCAAAAATAGCCTTAAGGAGAGGACAAACAAAAAAAAAAAGAAAAAAATCAAAAATCAACAGAGCAGTCGTGTTTAGACTGAAACGTCAACGATGGTAAAAACAGAGAAAAGAAAAAAAAAAAAGAAGAAACTACTACTGCAACTGATTTAATCAACAAGTGCTATCAAGCAACCAGGATAAAGTTTACCAGTGGGGTCACTTAGTTGAAAGGTAAGAACATGGCATCAACATCATTTTATAATAAGAAAAGGAAGCCAATTCTTATTTCGATATTACTTATTGTAATAATAATCTTTATAACCAAATTTACTAGTTCATATCATTCAACGAAGAATTTTCAAGAAGTATTACAGAATATACCAAATGAGAATTTATTAGGAATATCCAAGTTATTATCTAATGAAAATGAAGCCAAACAAGATGAATTTTTAAAGAAATTAGAGAAATTAAATAAAAAATTATTATTAAAACAAGAAGAAATTTTATTAAATTTACAAGATCAAAATAATCAAATATTACAAGAATTAAATTCATTAAAAGTTCCATCATCAAGTTTATCTATAAGAGATAAATTAGTTTATTGTTTCCCATATGATCCATCGGTTAAATTTCCTGCTTATATTTGGCAAAGTTGGAAACATGGATTAAATGATGAAAGATTTGATACAAGATATCGTGAAGGTGAACTGCAATGGGCTTGGAAAAATCCTGGATTTGTTCATGAATTATTTAATGATGATACTTCTCATACAATGATTAAATATTTATATAATCAAATTCCTGAAGTTATTGAAACTTATGAATCATTACCAGAAGTTATTTTAAGAATGGATTTCTTTCGTTATTTAATATTATTTGCAAGAGGTGGAGTTTATGCAGATATTGATACTTATCCTTTACAACCAATTCCAAATTGGATTCCTGAAAATGTTAGCCCTAATGAATTAGGTATGATTATAAGTATTGAAACTGATTCAAACCTGGCAAATTGGAAATCAGAATCAATTAGAAGATTACAATTTGGTCAATTTGTTTTACAATCCAAACCTGGTCATCCAATTTTAAGAGAAATCATTGCTCAAATTGTAGAAACTACTCTCAATAAAAAACGTGAAGCTGCTGAAAAAAATGAAGGATTGATTCTTTGGGGTAATTCAAATCAAAAATCTTTGGAAATTTTAAAATGGACCGGTAGTGGTATTTGGACTGATGTTATAATGAATTATTTTAATGATTATATAAAATCTTCTATTTATCAACAAATTACTTGGAAAGAATTCCATAATTTAAAAATCCCAAAATTAGTTAGTGATATCCTTGTTTTACCAATTAGTTCCTTTGCATCCGATTTAGAAATTCCTAAAGATGGTAAAATTGAAGATCCTTTGGCCTTTGTCAAACATTACTCTGCTAAAATCTGGAAAACTACTTAATGAATTCCTCTCTTCTTTTGCATATTTCAATTTTCTACTTCCTCCTTTCAATCGATTATTTCCTCCCTCCTTGATTCGATTCTTTCATTCAATCCTTATTGTGTACTATATTTACCTTTCTTTTGACTTTCTTTCCCTTATTCTTCTTTTTTTGTTCATTTCATAGAAATAGGAAAACCGTACATCCTATAGTTGTACTGGAAATTACCTTCTAAATCTTCCCAATTAAGTGATTTTACCGCAAGTATCCATCATTGTCTTTATTGCCCATCATGTATTCACTTGTAACAAACCCTGATCCCAGTCTCTTGGGCTTGTCAGCGACTCAGACCATTCTTTATCGCATTCTCAACGTTGCGTCAAATCTTCCTAATCGGTCGACGTAGAATTAGGCTATACCTCCATAACCGTATCTAATATCTCATAATGATAAATCTACTGTTGTCTATTTGCGAGTATCTATAGTTTCCCTTTTCGTCTCTGCAACCTGATCTCTACCGATTATATCACTATTTAGATTGCTGCAATATGTTGCAAAAATTTCTAAATAGTGCCTTATAAGATGACTCATTTTTGAATGCAAAAAAAAAAAGAGAGAAAAAGATTTAATAGTGTCGAGTTTGTGTGCAGTCTGCTACCTTTAGATTGAGAAATGGAAATTTTACCGAGTGCTTCAAATTTAATCGTCGAAATCTGAAAAATTATAAAAAACGATTCGATTTCCAATTACATCCTTCTACTCTTCCCTTTTTTTTTTCTTTTTTGTATATATATATATATTTATCCATCAATTCATAATGGTTAAACAAGTTCTTTTATTGGGTTCTGGTTTTGTTGCCAAACCAACCGTTGATATCTTAGCCAATACCCCAGATGTTAAAGTTACTGTTGCTTGTAGAACTTTATCTAAGGCAAAAGAATTGGCTGGTTCAGTTGCCGATGCAATCTCAGTGGATGTTACCGATGAAGCTGGTTTAGAATCTACTGTTGCTAAATTTGACTTGGTTATTTCATTAATTCCATACATTTATCATGTTAATGTTGTTAAAGCTGCTATTAAGAATAAAAAACATGTTGTTACTACTTCTTATATTAACCCTCAATTACAAGAATTAGAAGAACAAATTAAAGATGCTGGTATTACTGTTATGAATGAAATTGGTTTAGATCCAGGTCTTGATCATTTATATGCTGTTAAAACCATTGAAGAAGTTCATCAACAAGGTGGTAAAATTAAATCATTCCTTTCTTATTGTGGTGGTTTACCAGCTCCAGAAAATTCTGATAATCCTTTGGGTTATAAATTTTCTTGGTCTTCAAGAGGTGTCTTATTAGCTTTAAGAAATTCTGCTAGTTATTGGAAAGATGGTAAGGTTGAAAATGTTAAGTCCGAAGATTTAATGGCTACTGCTAAACCTTACTTTATTTATCCAGGTTTTGCTTTCGTTGCTTATCCAAATAGAGATTCTACTACTTATAAACAATTATATAATATTCCAGAAGCTGAAACTGTTATTAGAGGTACTTTAAGATTCCAAGGTTTCCCAGAATTTATTAAAGTTTTCGTTGATCTTGGTTTCTTGAAAGATGAATCTTCTGAAACTTTCTCTAATCCTTCTTCTTGGAAAGATGCTTTTGCCAAATTAGTTGGTGCTGAATCTTCAGATGAATCTGCTATCATTTCTAAAATTGAATCTTTAGCTACTTTTAAAGATGATGCTGATAAAGTTCGTATCATTAATGGTTTAAGATGGTTAGGTTTATTCTCTGATAAACAAATCATTCCAAGAGGTAACCCATTAGATACTTTATGTGCTACTTTAGAAGAATTAATGCAATATGAAGAAGGTGAAAGAGATATGGTTTGTTTACAACATAAATTCGGTATTGAATGGAAAGATGGTTCTGAAGAAACTAGAACTTCCACTTTAGTCGATTATGGTGATATTAATGGTTACTCATCTATGGCTAAGTTGGTTGGTGTTCCTTGTGCCGTTGCTGTTCAACAAATTCTTGATGGTACCTTAAGTAAGAAAGGTTTATTGGCCCCAATGTCAAGTGAAATTAATGATCCTTTAATGAAAACTTTGAAAGATAAACATGGTATCTACTTGGTTGAAAAAACTATTTAGATTATTATAGTTCATCTATATTTAAATAATATTATATTTTATTAGCTCATCTATAAAAAAATTTGTAGCCTTAATCGTAATCTTCATCACTTTCATCTTCGTATCCAACTATATATTCTTCAAGAATTTTACTCAAATCTTCCATTAATTCTTGTTTGTCTTCAATTATATCTTGTGCTGTGCCTCCACTTCCAGGCTTAACTCTACTTAAAATTTTTCTATAATTTTTTAAATCATTTTTCAATGCTGAGGTTTGATTCATCTCAACATAGAGCTGATCCAGTTCAAGTACTGATGGGAAAGTATCAAGTTTGGTTATATCATTCAAAGCTGGATTTGTGTATATATGAGTAGTCAATGATGATTCCAATTCTAATGATGAATTTGCTGGTACAATATAGGATTTACTGATTGACTTTTCCGTCTCTTTATTCAAACCTAAATTGATTATTGCTGGTTTGGCCGGAGATGACGTAGGTAAAGATGCTGCATTATAATAATCCATAATATTGACCGACTGCAATGTGCTAGAGATATTATCGTCTTGGGTAGGAAGTTGTTTAATACTTATCTCATTTACTATATTTCGGTCATTATACCCACGTAATAACTCATCTTCAATCGTAGCCATTTTCACATTATGATTTGGATCTGCTGTATTATTCAACCCCCATAAAGAATTAATGAAGACTGATTCTACCGAACCCCTATGCCAAAGGCTACTGGAGTTGAAATGAGACTTCAATAACAGTGATGAAGTATCAAGTGACAAAGGTAAGACTAAAGATGAATTTTTAGAAAACTCAACCAAAGATTTGACCATATTAAGGGTTGGTAACAATTGAGTTGGCTTTTCCTGGGAAAGTGCATAAGTCCATAGGTTGTACTTATTATTGATACCATTATTGAAGAACTCATCTTTAATGTCTGTTATCAAAGAGTTGGTAAATCCACCCCAGGATGAGTTGATATCACTTAAGAAATTACAACCTTGAACTAAATCACAATTTTCCAAATTCTTTCTGAATTCTTCAATTGTAACATCTTGTAAATCTTTATACTCTTCAACTCCTTGATGAAAGTAGTTAAACTCTACGTTAGGAAATAGTCTATGGTGACCCTTTCCGTCCACCTCGTGGTTCCAATTTGGCAAAGTGACCAATGAAGTTGGCTTATAAATAAGTTTGTTGTAATCAGACCAGTAATGAACAGTTTCATCTGTCAAAGTTGATGAGTCAGTAGGCAAACCTTGATCTAGCTGCTTTTGAAATTCATTTTTAGTCACTTTGGTACCAGTCTCGATAACAGTAGGTCCACTAATCTTTGGAGTATTTTCAAAATACTGATATGGTGAGTAAGATCCTAATCCACCATTCAATTCATAAAGTATAACTCTAGGAGTATAATTGGTTCTACCATTTGGAAGTTTGTTAGCATTTAAAAAAACTTGATTTAAATGGTTGATTGGAGCTTTGGGGGAATAAGGAAGATGTGATTCCTGATTATTATACAAATTGGTGATGATGTGATTGGCATGATGAGATGCCGATATTGAAATTACTTCATTCATTACTTCAGATTCAATCCCAATGTTCTTCTTTATAAGATTTCAAATTTTGGATTCGATGACTTTAGATCGATTGTTAAAACCCGTACATATTTTTATATTTTAGTCGTTCTTTCCGCTTCTCTGTGCTCTTTCGAGAAGTTGACGTATTCAAAACACGTACTTTTTTTTTTTTCATCCTTTTCATTTTCATGAATACTTGCCTTTATAAATATATATAGACCTTCACTAATAATCAACTTTGGGTGTTGTGTTAATATACAATTGAGCACACCAGGAAATGAAACAATTTGTTTTACTAACGCTTCTGTTCCTACTTTTGGTCTTAGCACCAATAATTTCTGCACTTAATGGTGATCCGTATCAAATTCTTGAGATAGGCAAAGATGCCGATGAAAAGACCATTAAATCGGCCTACCGTCGACTTCTGAAGAAGTATCATCCCGACAAGAATCCCCTGGAAGAAGCACATGAACGTTTCATAGAAATTGGAGAAGCATATGAAATACTTAGTGATGAAACTAAGAAAAATAATTATGATCAATATGGAGATCCTGAAGGACCTGGTGGAGCAGGAGGCGGGGAATTTGATTTTGGTGATATACTCAATCAATTCTTCGGAGGTGGTGGAGGACCTGGTGGAGGAGGTAGAAGAAGAGGTGGTAAACCAAAGGGTAGTAACACTCAAGTCAATTTACATATTTCACTTGCCGATTTCTATCGTGGTAAAGAAATTGACTTTCAAGTTGAAATGACCAATTTATGTGATGAATGCAGAGGTAGTGGGAGTGAAGATGGTGCCAAACATACTTGTAGTAGATGTCAAGGTAGTGGATCTATTTTGATTCAAAGACAATTTGGTCCAGGAATGGTTCAAAGAATGCAAATGCAATGTGATGAATGTGGTGGTTCAGGTAATCATATTACTCATTTGTGTACAAACTGTGGAGGAGTCGGAACTATGCAAAAATTAAGAAATTATAGTGTTTTTGTTAAATCAGGTACTCTGAGAAATGATGATATAATATTAGAAAGTGAAGGTGATCAAAATCCTGAATGGGTACCTGGTGATTTGGTTGTGAAATTAAAAGAAGATTTAACTAAGAGTTGGGGTTATCGTAGAATAAAAGAACATTTATATAGAACTGAAGTTTTAACATTACATGAAGCAACAAATGGTGGTTGGGAAAGAAGCATTGCCTTTTTCGGTGATGAGGATGTTAAAATATCTAGAAAAGTTGGTGATGTTATAATTGATGGTCAAGTTGAGGTTATAAAAGGTAAAGGTGCACCAATAATAAATGATGATGATGATGAAAGGTATGGTGATTTGTATATAGAGTATCGTGTTGTTGGATTGCAGAAAAATGCTGGAAAAGATGAATTATAAAATGCTGCTTGATGCGATCAAATGAATTTACTTTATGTAATTTTATAGTGTAATTTAAGATAGATTTGTACAAAAGGGCATCCATGTAATAAATAAAAACAAAAAGTAGCAGTAATAACTGTCTCGAATGATTCAAAGTTGCAAAAATAAAATTGCAAAAAAAGAAGAGTCTACAGCACGATGGTTTCCATTATGGTCTCCCACTAACGTACTCAGCATCGCTCTCAGCAGCTTAATAATTATTGATCGGACGGGTAATCATGCTTTATGCTGGATATGGCCGTAGACATCTACAATATTTTTGCGGTTTACCAGACTGGATGCTTTGAATTGAAAATTTTGAGGGAAGTTAATTCCCAAAAAATTGGCTTCTGGTCTTTCTTTTAGTACTTTAAAGGTTAATTTGGTTTGAAATATTGAGAATTTTTACTTTTGAGAAAAAAATACTGAAAATGTTATCATTTTTTGTATGATTAATTATTACAGCCTTTCTCTTTAAGCGATAAATGTTCAAATAACTCAAGTAATCGTACTTCAGAAACTCAATTCACAAGAAATTAAATCATTATCCTAATTTGTTAGTTCAGGGATATGCTATACGGCCATAGAATGAATTAATTTGCTAAAGAAAAAAAAAAAAAAAGAAAAACTTCAAATCCAAGGCTTTCCTCGAGTGCTATCTGTCTATCAGCTATTTTTTTTATCTCTTAATTTTTTTTCACTTTATGTGTTGATTCTTTTCTCAGTTACTGGAAGAGTTTAAATTAGAAAAACACTCACTAGTTAAGTACTATTATCCCAATTATCTCATCACCCTCTGAGTTTTAGTGGTCTTCTTTCTACGCATACAAGATATGTTAATACTAAGCAATTGAACATATATTCTAGTTTGCTAAAAGAAAAAGAGAATAATAGTTCGTGAAGTAAACCTTCACGATAGTGTTTCAATTAAAAATTACTTACAAAATGAGCAATTGTAATTAGATAAGAGAAATCATGCTGCCCTTTAAAGATGGAAAGGTTGCAAGGACCATCCAGAACATTCTGATAAAGCCTTTAATGGAACTCAGTCTTAATATATTCACTACCAGGAAAGCTTATGCAAGTAGCATTATTGAGTATATTTTGTGATTGCTTAAATTTTTTTTGTGTTATTGGCAATATCTTCGCCACAACTGTGAGTGATTTTTTCGTTAGTAATGTTAAAAGACACAAATGTTTTCACTTACACAGTACATTCCTTTGAAGAGGTGAAGACTAAAACATTGCGTTGAGGTTTAGTAAAGTTGAGAAATGCTTTCTCTCCTGGAAAATTATAAACAAAAGGCATGAATTACAAAAAACAAGAATAGCGTACGCAAAGAATGTGGTACCAGACAATTCCCTATTATCTTTCCGAACCAAATTTGAAAATGTAGTTAAACATTAGTTATCAAGTTCTTGTAATTGACATTAATTGCTGCTAAAAAGATTTGATGTGCGCGTGACTGTACAAGTGATTGTGCACGTGACTAGCCTTAACAAAAAAAGAAGATCAATTAAAAGAGTATACACTCTTTTTGCTTCTTTTCTCCATAAATATACATATGTATAGATACGGCACACTAGTCTGATAAGAAAACAACCTTTATGAAAAAGAGGGTAAGGATTAGAGGTGAGTTATTGAATTTTCTTTTCTTTTTTTCTTAGAATAACCCGCATTGCCAATATTTGCAGCAAAAAAAATTCTATTGGCTAGTCCAAGAACCCTTTAAACCTATTCTCCTCACTCTAAAATCTTAAACAATCAATAAACAAGTCTATAAATCTAGCAAAACAATATAATCCATGCTTCGTAAATATATCGTTAAGCCGCAATTCAATATATAGAAGGAAATTTAAAAAGAGCAAAGTGAAACACCAATACTTGAACTCCTTTGCCCTGGCTGAACTCCACTACTAGCCATAGAATGTTACCCCGGAAAAAAAGATCCGTTATCAAAATAACAAAAAATGTTACACAGTTGGAGCAAAAGAACGTACCTCTAGGCTGATTCAGTAAAGTACGTAGTTGATAATACAGATGGATTAAGTAATATACAGTAGTATTCTGTAGTATTCTAATTAAAAGGTGATAATTCGAGCGGAGTACCTTTATTGCTTGCCGTATACACACCTATCTTTTACTTTGCTGTTTATGTTTGAGAATTATTAATCTTTTCTTTTTATTGTCTTCGCCTCAGCGATTCATTCTTTTTTTTTTTTTTTTTTCTTCTATGCTGGAGCACAGATTAAGGCAGTTTTTCTTACCGAGAATTCTTGCAACTTATTTATAAGGGAGAAATTTTCCATAATAATTTTATAAGGAGAATATCTAGATCAAATATAGTATTAATATTGTTTTAATATAGTTTTATAAGTAAAGAAAAGTCATGTCAGAATATCGGACTATATCTTCAACGGATTTGAAATCTATTGAGAAGTTGAATTTTACATTTTCAACCTTGAACGTTACACCATCAACCACTAGTTTTGATTTATTGAATGATTCTACCTATGTTAGTACCCCAAGGGGGATACAACTGAATAATTTTTATTCTAATAATTCAAGTCAATCATCATTAGTATCATTGGAATATATGAGATCATCATCACCAATACCCAAAGCTCCAAAACAAAAGATTGAAACCAATCCATGTTCATTTATTGAATTACAAGAATATTTACCATTACTATTTAAAAATTACCAAGATTTGAATCAATATTTTCATAAAGAATTTTATTTTGCTAATAATTTATCAAATTTCAATCAAATTTTACTTAATAATAATGAAGAGTATGAATTTGATTCAAATTTAATACTTAATCCAATACCTGAAAGCATTTCTATTAAACATTATAATCATCTTGATAAATTACTTGATTCAATTATTGATAAACTTGATTCAGTTTTGCAATTAATTAAAACTTCAAATTCAAATCTTTTAAATGATTATAATGAACAAATTAAACGTCCTTTAAAATTAGCAATGTTGACTAATTCAAGATTATATCATAATTTTGAACATTCAAGATTAATGATGGATTCTTTAATTACTTCAAAGAAGCTTTTTGAATCCTTTGTATTTAATGCTGACTTGTTCAATGCCTTGGTTGATGACTTGATCAACTTGATTATTGACTATAATCAATACGTGGACGATTTTAAAAATGATAATGGTGGGAACACTACCACTGCCACCAAAACTACTACTACTCAATTTTTTGCAAACAAAATTAACTACATTGAATCATTTTCAAATTCTAAAAAACCTTATCATGAATTTGAATCTTTACTAATTGAAAATTTCTTTATCTTTAATGAATTTGTTATTAAAGGTCAAGAATTTATTAAAAGTCTGCCAATTTATGAAAAATTTAATTATGAAATTGTTTCATTAGATGATCATTTGAAATTTTCTAATTAATCCTTTTCTCATTTCTTTAATCATGCATCCATTTTTTATTTTTCTTTAAATTTTTTTTTCTTTCTTTATAGAATAACTAGCTGGGCTAGATAATACAAAGTATTGGGTACGGTATAATAATGTAAATAATGTAACTAAATGGTAATTATTGTAGATCAAACATCGCCAAAGCAATTATATCAGCCACTGATAATGCTCATTCCCTCACTAAAATGCTCGCTCACTCACGTAACTGATTGTTTATTGGGTTATTGTGAAACAATAAGCAACCCAAAAATTGCTGGATACCTGCTGTACTAACCACAAGTCTCCAGCCAAAAAGGAAAAAAAAAAAAGAGGAAAGCATACATGGAATCCCGTCCTTGTAGAACATTTACTCTTCGCTTGTTAATCCGATGCCAATTTTAGCTTGTTGATCTATTGTTTGCTTCTTTGGAGAAAATCCGTATTTCACCCTGCTTCCCCTTGTTGACATCACCAACATTCATAGCCGTAACCCACTTTGGCTCAGCAATATTTGTATGCTTAGTGAATAGTGGTATCTATTAAGCAAGGCTGTTCGTTGCAGAAAAAGTCTCCTGCCTTAGATGGTTAGACTCATTTATTCAATCACTGCAGTGCTTCATATTTTTGAAATTGGCAAATTTCCATGTGGCTAGGCGATGCTAAATATCCGGACTCTTTTTTTTCAAAACTGAAATAGATTAGTGAGTCGCCTTAGCCATTGAAAGGGGTTTTTTAGCTTACTGAAAGAGTAATTCCGTATTTGATTTACAGAAAACGTAAAAGTGTTGCACTGGAATTTTTCGCAGTAATGTGCGTCTTGGTAAAATTTCTCTTCATTCCAAAGACCTGATGACTTTTGTCATTTGCAGCTCAATTTGTTGTGTTGTTGAGTTTTGATTACTCCAAACTAGTGATTCTGATTTTATTTCTCAATATGTTTGCTGAATGTCTTCAAATAAAATTCCTCTTCAAAAAAACATTCATAGTTTTAGTGAGGGAGCAAGACTAATGGTCTATTTTGTAACCACGCTCAATGGACTGCTTAATGACTTAGAATGCATTCAAGCCCTACTGACTCATTCAATAGCACTTTTTTGCCTTTCATAAACACGCTATTCAATATCCAGTGGATCTCAAAAGGTAGGGTCTTCACAAGTGTACAAGAATGTTTTTGCTATTTTCTTAACTCAGTTCGTAATTAATTCGACTGTTTTATTTTACTCATCACTGCATTTTCTTACGTGGAAGTATGTTGATGAACACTATTTATTAAGTTACCATATTATTGATTCAATGCAGCTTTTCTTCGCTGCTTTGCTAGCTCAAGTTATACAGTATAATTCACTTCTTGTACCTTGGAGTGTGGTGTAGAGAATTTTTTTGGCTTTTTTGGCAAACAAGGACATACTTTTAAGTACTTGTATATACACAAAGAGTAGAAGGAAAGTAAAACTAGGAAATCTCGGGTTGAACATAGCTGGTTTATTTGATGCCTACAAAATTAGTATTATAAATTTCTGGCTACAAGAAAAATTTGATTTTTACTACATTTAAGTTCTCGATTTATAATATAAGCTCAAGCTGAAAACTTCCACTAGTAATTTGAGTACGAATCTTTGGATAAACTCTACTTTATAGTTTTTCTGATTCCTCTGTCCTTTGTCTTTTTTTGTCCTGTTCCAACACTCTTTAATAAAATGAGATTCCATATTCTTTGTAGCCATTTTGCCCAAAGGAGATACATCCTTGTCTTCCACAATGTATATATCTCTATATCAAATCCTTTTAATACTAGATTAATCCTCTAGCTGTGATAACCTTTGCTCTGTGCCAGCTCTCTGTCCAATTGTTTTTTCAACCGCCTCAAGACCCCTTTTATTTTCAAAAAAACATTAATTATTTGTAAATGAATTAAACTTTGATCTTTGTTGCAGCTTTATATGATCTAAAAGTTACTACTGAAGCAGTCAAAGTCTAAGAAACAAATATTTTTTGTTTTTGGTCTTCAAAATTTTGAATTCAAAGTATCCAGTCTGGTAAACAGCAAAAATATTGTAAATGTCTACGGCCATATCCAGCATAAAGCATGATTACCCGTCCGATCAATAATTATTAAGCTGCTGAGAGCGATGCTGAGTACGTTAGTGGGAGACCATAATGGAAACCATCGTGCTGTAGACTCTTCTTTTTTTTGCAATTTTAAGTGAGACAGTCTTTTTTTAACTTAGTAAGAAAGTATTTTAGGCTATACTTCTCTGGGGTTGGGGATAAGATATTTTTCCCCATTACTGATTAACCTTTTTGTTAGACTATTGACCCCATCGGTGTTTGGTGAGCTATAAGGCTCCCCTCTTATTGTCCTGCTATTTTTTTTTGCTGCGATTCTTGCAGCCATAAAAGTATTGCGGAAGTTATGCTTTGACAAGTATAATATAAATACTCCTACTGAAATCTCTTATTTTGAAATCCTCCTCTATTATCAAGTATAGCAGTAGAAATGTCGATTCCAAGTTATCAAAAAGCAATTGTTTTTGAAGAAAACGGTGGTCCATTACTCTATAAGGATATACCTGTTCCAACTCCCCAGCCAGACGAATTATTAGTAAATATTAAGTATTCGGGTGTATGTCATTCAGATTTGCACGCTTGGAAAGGTGATTGGCCCCTCAGCACTAAATTACCTCTAGTAGGTGGTCATGAGGGTGCTGGGGTTGTTGTTGGGATGGGTTCATTAGTTAGAAATTGGGAGATTGGTGATCATGCTGGTGTTAAATGGATTAATCGTACTTGTCAATCGTGTGAGTTTTGTACAAATTTTATAGAACCAAATTGTACTTCAGTTAAATTGAGTGGTTATACACATGATGGATCTTTTCAACAGTATGCTACGATTAGTGCAAACCATGCTTCGAAATTTCCAAAATCCGCTGATTTAGCTCAATGTGCTCCAATCCTTTGTGCTGGTCTTACTGTTTATAAAGCATTGAAACGTACTAATTTAAAGCCTGGAGATTGGATTGCAATTTCGGGTGCAGCAGGTGGATTAGGTTCATTAGCTATTCAGTATGCAAACGCTATGGGGTATAGGGTTTTGGCAATTGATTCCGGTGAGGGTAAAGAAGTATTTTGTAAAAACTTAGGAGCTGAAACTTTTATCGATTTCATTTCCTCCAAAAACTTCATAGAGGATGTTCAGTCTGCCACTAATGGTGGACCACATAGTGTACTAAATGTCTCGGTATCTGAAAAGGCAATTGGCCAGTCAATTCAATATGTGAGAACTGCTGGTACAGTTGTCTTGGCTGGGCTACCACCTAACGCTTTTGTTCATACTCCCGTTTTCGAAGCTGTCTTGAAAAATGTTAAAATCATTACTTCTTATTTCGGTAATATGCAAGATATGAATGAAGCGATTGATTTCTTTGCAAGAGGTTTGATTAAGTGTCCCATTAAAATCGTTGGACTTTCTGAACTATCTCTCGTTTATGAACTGTTTGAAAGTGGCAAAGTAATGGGAAGGTATGTATTAGATACATCTAGGTGAAATATATGCAAACACGAGATTTAAGGCTTTGTAGAATGTATACATGAGTAGATTACAGCTCCAGCTTGTAACAACAGGTAACCAAGGTCGTTCATTCTCGCAACGGCTTCTTCCCTCAATTATATTGACCTCCCCTTAATCACCTTCAGGGTGGCTACGTTAATATACTTACTAATGAGATGATTGTGAAAGAAGGCAGAAATATACTATGTTTTCCAGCGTTTATTTGCACCCACTAGACCTACATTCCATGACATAACACTATTAGCTTTGCTCCTTGATACTCAATGGGTTTTCAGGCTGCACATTATATCTGTGGAGTTTAAGATGTTTCTTGTATCAACATACTTGAAAGCATCAATTTACTTGGTTGTGGGCTCGCTCTCTTCTTATCTCGTTTAAATACTAGAAAGTGAAGTTTTTGGGATATCAAGACTCACTTACAATATCTTGTGAATGCCTCTTATTGGCGCATAGTTTCAATAATGTGAATCGTGGGTCAAAATAGTCTTGACTTCTGTTAGTCTGAATTATGAAAAAAACAAAATATTTTTTTTTTCCGTCTTATTCTACTCCAAAAATCTCGGAAGTAATAAATATTACTTATACCTACTTAGTTCCTATATAATTCAAGTCCTATTCTTCAAGAATATTCAGATGCAAAAGAAAAGATCTTTTTCCTTTAAACACGAATGATTTATTCAGTAAAAATAGTTGCGGCTACAATTTGAATTTGATCCTTAACCCTTTGCTAAGACAATAATCTGAAGTGCTTGACTTTTTTCGGCCAAAATTGGACATGCCAGGGTCTTCGTCTTTATTGAGGAAAAGGAAATACAGCAGAAATGGCTGCTATGAATGCAAACGCCGAAAGGTAAAATGTGATGAGCTAAGTGAAAAAAGTTGTGGAAGTTGTTCAAGACTTGGAAGTCCCTGTGTCTACCCTGACAAAAACGCACCTAAGAAACCTAGGAAACCAAGATCTAAGAAGGTAACAGGTCCTGTTAATTATTCTGATGATTTCACTGATGTTAAGGATAAAATTCTACTGCAAATTAGCTCTAGTACGTCGTCGACTGCTGATACTGATCATCCAGTTGATTTCTTGGGGAAGGACCTGCGTTCAATACCTACATTCTCAACTAAATCACCTGCAAGAAATGAAATAGAATCTAAATTAAGTCCAATGACTCTAGAACCCGCAAATTCTGATGATTTGTTGTCATTCGATAATATTTGGAATGATGCAAATAGTTTGGTTCATGGTTTAACTGATTTCAATACATTTGAAAATATGAAAAACTTTAACGGCTTTCCTCCAAAACCAGTAGATTCAGACATGTTTTTGGATTCTGATGTTGCAGATTCCCTCTTGAAAGATTTTGAAATTGGTTCAACTCTTGAAAAACCTCATTCGGAAAGTTCAAACTGCAAATCTAACGCCTTTTGGGAAGCTCCTTTCAAAACAAGTATTCAGCAAAAGCTTCAAAGTAACAGTAATTTAGAATTGATAGAGAAAATAATTGAAAACCATAGACTAGATGAAGTGGAATCACTTTATTTAAAAGCAATCACTTATTCTAGCCTCGCTTTTTACATAATGCCTTTTGGAACATCGTTTGAGGATGACAAAGTGGTTCGAATATTACTTGAGTATATGGTTCATTTCAAATACTTGACCTATGCTACGCTATCAATGGGGGCCTCTTGTAAGTATAATAAGACAAGTGATAAATGTCATGAAGTTATTCTTAAGAAGTATATAGCAATCTGTATGAAGCTATTAGTTGCTGCATTTTCTGGCTTGAAAAATAACAGTCATTTTTTGGCAAATATCGAAGGTTTAGTGCTTACAGTTATCCTTCTAGCCATGATCTTTGCTGATTCTGCTAGTACGGATGAAGAAAATGATAGCTCTGTATGGACTAACCATCTAAACGGTGCTAGAGATTTACTAATTAAATTTGAAAAAGTCAAGTCGCAGGATACCAATAGAGATGTTGTTGATTCACCCGGTATAGCTATTGCCAAACTTCTCATTTTTAGTTATGATTGGCTTTCGAAATTATCAAATCCTCCTCATAAATTGAGACAACTAAATCTTGAGCGAGAAGTTATTCTTGATAGCGGTCGCTTCAGTATAGATGCAAATCCTCAATATCATACAGCCCTAAAAAAATTGGGTATTCTAATACCAAAGACTGATATTCTGTCAGGATTCAATATATATTTAGCAATGTCAGAAGAAACCGTCGATTGCATAGAAGAAGCTGTTTTACTTACCAAAAAGGCAGCTGGAACTGAAGAATCCAACTTTCATCAAGTTTCTCCTTCTTCTGTCTGGCGATTGATGAGTCTCATAGAAAAGGCATCGAGCCAGCAGGTTGTACCCTTGATTAAAAACTCAGATAACTTCGTGATTCCTGAAAATAGCCCTGCCCATCCTGACTACCCTGACTTTCCTGAAAAAATGGTATTACCTGATTCTGCTTATGAGAAAGATTGGGATGCTAATGGAAAAATATTTTATATTTCTTGCTGCGATGCTGCTCAACAAATCCATGTATATGGGTTATATCTAAAGGTCTTAACAACACCTGGCTTATTATATTTGCCTAAACGACATCCAATGATCAAAGAAACAGTGAAAAAAGTTATGGGCGCTATGTATTTTCTTAAACCAAAAACAGATCCGAATTATGAGGCTCGGAACGTTTTAAAGGAGTGCCAAAATTATTATTTGGTAAAACATCTTTTCAACTTCAAACTCATAGCGACTGAACTCACTTTTAGGATGTGCTCTGATTTGATAGATGATTTGGAAGATTTTGAGAAGTTGGAACTATATTTTCAAGGCTTGGTAGAATTATGCAATGGAAGTGCTTTTTATGCATTGGACAGACTTCGTAAAAACAGAGAAGCTTGGATTCTTAGATGCAAGAAGAGACGAGAGCTTGGTAAGGTTGATGCTTTTGATGAAAGTGACTACAAATATTCTGTTGAAATATTTCCAATGAATTGAAACTCTCGAATTTTAGCCCAGAATATCAACAGAGAAAAACAAATCGGGATCAGAACTACTACTGTATTCAATACTGTAGATATCACATTAACTACATAAATCAAGACATATAAATATCAATCTATGAAGACTGCTGGCCTGCTAGTCTTTTTAATCTAATATTTATTCCTACCATCTGTTTCTATTGTGATCAGGTTCAGGTCCTTCGGAATATTAGATTTGTAAGAAGCATACTCTATTGTCGAACACTCAAAGCGAAGTCAAAAAGTGCTTTACAATCGAGAAACCTTCCACCTTATTGTGAAGTTCGATAAAGTATGACCAAAGTTAGTTGGGGTATATATATTACTTAGCTGCTCTTTTTTTTTCTTCAACAAGAGCATTCATTACGTGGGTAATTTTTGTATATAAAGGATCATTTTTTATTCGGAGACTCCATTGAGCTAAATGAGGGTATTGTTTGGTTAAACTTCTATTATCATATAGCAATTTGTGAATTTGATATTCATTATCAAAAACATTTTCCATAACTGGGAAACTCAATATGATATCTGCAGCAGTTAATTTATCACCAACAAAATATCCAGTACCTTCCTTTTTCAAATTTCTCTCTAGAAATTCCATATTAAGCCTCCATTCATGTAGGTAATAACCATTATTTAAGCCCTTTCCGAAAAGCTTGGCCACGTATTTTAATCCAATGGGTGCAATTTTTTTTGCAACTGAGTTAATCAATATTGAGATTTGTAAATGTTGTAAAGTACCCTCAGAATAATGGAGGTAGTAATCAACTCGAAGTTTGTCTGAATCATTGGTAGGGCTTAATATATTATGTGGATCATAATGTTTTAATAAGTATTGTAAGATTAATCCACTTTCAAGTAAGAATAAAGGTTCTGACCCATCAGCAAATATAATTCGCAACATCGGTGCTTTCCCTAAAGGGTGTACTTCAAACATAGTATCACAACGGAAAGTTTCCGGATCCCTCAAATGAACTTCCACCTCATAGTCAAGTTTCAATATTTCGAGAGTCCACAATATTCTATGTGCTCTTGAATCATTTAACCTATTTCTTTGGTTAGTGCGAGCTCTATTTAACTCATTATCTTGAAGAAAACATACCAATACAAATAAAACTTATCTTTACTTTCTTTACTACCTTTACTACTCATTCTTGACTACTTGAAGGGCTTATGGAGTTTGAATTGAAGAATTAGCAGTATTTATAAATCTGAGTTTTTACTATTTTTAAATTTGATTAGCGAGAGGGAAAAAGGCGGGGGAATTTTTTTTTTTTTTTTTGTTTTGTATTGACCGTTATGTATCAAAAATTACCATAATGAGTTAAAGTTCACTCCATGTAAATACTCAATAGGCATTATTACTCTATTGACTTTATAATGAAGTATGGTATTATATAATAGATATGGCACCATTTAACTGATCGAGGTAACGACCTTTCCTTAAAGGATCGTATTCAATTAATTTTTGTAACATCAATTTTATCTCTTCATCCAATAAATCTTCATTATTTTGTTGCTTAATTAATCCTTTGATAACGATAGAACTTTTTAAGCACCAAATATTATCCCAGTTATTTATGTGATCATCTTTCTCAAGTTCGTTTAATTCATCAACCGTTTTCAATTGTTCTTGTAGTAAAGGAATGTATTGATTCTGAGATTTCAAGTAATCCACAAAGAATGGTTCAGTTAAGAGCCATAATAAGTATAACCAAACAGAAGTGTCTTCAGAATCCATGAACATACCAGTTTTAATAAGATTCAATTCATGCTGAAGTAATTTGAAAGGGTTTTCGAAAAGTTTCAAGGTTTCAGATTCGTTTTGATTAGATGATTTTTGATTTAATTGATAAATTTTGATGATTAATTTACTTCTATTATGCCATGCAGAAAAATTGGAAATATTCTTATTAATTTTGGTTGTAGTATAATCGAATTCTTTTAAATTGATTTCAAGTAAGTTATTTGAATTATTTTCAATATTTTGAACAATAAATCTTCTATATTGCCAACCATGATAATTTCTACTATCCATTTCTAAAAGTTTTGAAACAATACCAAATTCAAATTCCCAATTTGCCAATTTTTTCTTTTCCAATTGGGCTAAACACCAATACCTATGATTCCATATCCAATAACATTTTGGGAACTTCTTCAATTGTTGTAAAACTAACCTCAAATCATTCTCTAATGTAGTTTTCAAATCAAGCTCTTCCTTATCAAATAAATCAATCAATATCCTACGACGGTAATTCCAAATAGTATAGAACTCTGGATTCAACGCCAATAATTCGGTGGTTTGATCAAGTGCTTCTATAGTATATTTCTCTGCACTATTTGCTTTCAATAACTCTTCTTGAAGTTTCTTATAATGAATGATCTTAGCCTGATCTTTTTCTAGCTTCAATTTTTTCGCTTCTTTGGATAAATTTACCCTTTTCACACCGTGCTCCTATTCCATAGTTAGCCTACTGTCTAATTCAAATCAGTACTCTCGTATACATACCATTGTAGATTGATTGGTAATCTGCCTTTGAAAAAGAGTAACATCTTTTTGGTCTAAAAAAAAGCTCCAACATAAAAAATCTCATTCGTACACGCATTCGATTTTGTTTTTTGCAGTTCCTTTTCATTTGCAATCATATTAACTTGATTAGCTGCTGTTGGGCATAAGCTTGACCTCAATATATGCTATGGATTGAATAAAGGGTTTGGAATTGGAAAAGGTCATTTTACTAATTTTATCAATAATTTTATATAATCAGCTTAACTGAGTTACTATTTACTAAAGCTTTAACCATTTTTTGGATATTTTGAGAGAAAATTGTTGAATTCATACAATTTAAAGAACCCTTTTAATTCGTTTGTTTTTAACCAAATATGAACCCCTGGGTCTGTCACGAAGTAATTAAGAGTAGTTTTAAGAAGAAGGAGTAGTATGATAATCAAGGTTACTTATAATTATAATGAAGTAAAATGTACGGGTGTTTAGCACCCGTACAATTAAAGTAAAGATCAAAAAACAAACAAGAAGGAATCAACTGCAAACTCTTTACATCAACAACATGACCACAAACCAAGGAGCAGATAATGCATCGCTTTCGAAATTGGCATTGAAGGGATCTTCCAAGATAGTGGCGGACTACTTTGAATTTGCAATCAATAATATATTATTTCAAAGAGGAATATATCCAGCAGAAGATTTCATAACGGTGAAGAAGTACGACTTACCATTGTTGGTAACTGCAGATGATGAAGTTAAAGAATATATTCATAATATAATGGCTCAAGTTAAGAAGTGGATATACGGGGGTAAGATAATTAAGCTAGTGGTTGTTATTATAAATAAATCTACTACTGAAACAGTGGAAAGATGGGAATTTGATATTGAAATTTTTAAAAATGATGATTCAATGAATAATGTTGAAAATAATAAACCTAAAGAGACGATTCAGAAAGAAATTCAATCAATTATAAGACAAATTACTGCATCGGTATCTTACTTACCGTTTTTAAAAGATGATGATTATACTTTTAATGTACTTGTTTATACTGATCCAAATTATGATACTAGAAATATACCTAATGAATGGGCAGATACTAATGGAGATGCTAAATTAGTTGAAGGTGAAAATGTTGAAAATGTCAAGTTTACATCATTTAGTACAAATATTCACCAGGTTGGTACATTAGTAAGTTATAAATTAACTGATTAAAATCTTGCATTACTATATATTAATAATAAACAAAATTTATTTAGATTCATTTAAATCAAATTCTTGATCAAACCTACGTCTTTTATTACCTAACATAAATCTAACTGAACCTTTCAAACCGATTGAATAATCCCATTTTTTTAAATAAAAATCTTGTTGAAGTAAAGATTTATTAGTTGAAAGTTCATTTAATATTTTTAAATCATTAAATCTTGATTTTAAATCCATAAATTTAAAAATTTGTTCTTTACCCAGTTCTGGATCGATTGATGGTATATAATCATTAAGAATTGAAAAATTCATTTGATGAATATAATAATCTAAAATATAGATTATACCTTCATTAACTAAAGGTTCAGGACATTTAAAATCTTTAAAAGAATCAATTTTTTCTAAAATTTTAATTAAATTATCTTGATAATTTGAATCATCTTCATCAATTTTATTATATTTTGTTGTTAAATATTTTGGTTTTAGATTAAGTGTAACAATGATAATTGCTAAAGCAATACAATGAGGTGGAATTATTAGACATAAAGGAGTTGACATAATATCAAAAGTTATTAACCAACTAAACATTGAACTTTTATAATCAAGGCCCAATTTTTTACTAAATGTAACAACTAATTGATCTGATGATGGAATATTATTTGAACCATTAATAAAATCAAATTTTATAATTTGTAATAATTTAAATTCAAGATTCATAATAATTTTTCTTTGATGATCAATATTAATTAATGATTCATCAAAATCTCTTAATTTATTAGATATAACCAAGATATCTCTTAATTTTTTAATACAATCTTCATTTTTACTTGCTAAGAATAAACAAGCCAAGGATACTATAAAAGGATCATTTTCATCAATGATTTCTGATTCTTCATTTAATTCTTCAAATTTATTAAACAAGTAATATCGTTGATAATAATTCATTGTTGTATTTAAAACTCTTAATGGTAACTTCAAAACCTTACATATTTGAAAAATGTATTGAAATATTTGGTGTTTTCTTTGATTATATCCTATTTTTTTATGATCTGGAATTGTAAATGAATGTAAATATGATAATTCTGATAAAGTAAAGAATGGTCTGGATACTTGAACTATTGATGGCATTAGTTTTGGTGGTGGAGTAGGTGTTATATTTTGATGAGACGGACTCTCATTCTCGCTGTGTGGCCTTTTAAGTGGAGTAGCCATGTCTATGTCTATGCAGTTGAGCTATTGTAGTTGCAATTTAAGTTGAAGTAGTTGCAGTTGTAGTTGCAGTTGATGTTGAAGTAGTTGGCGGTTGACTTACAACATTTTTTTTTTTTTTTGAGTTTGAGCTGGGCAAAAGACCCAAGCACCAATAATAAAGACAGGTACTACAGTATATAAACCAAATATAATAACATTAAACTAAAGATTTAATCTAAGCAGAGAAAGATAAGGAGAAACCTAATTTGTGAACAGGTTCAGCCAATTTCAAAGCATCGAAAGAGGTACCTAAACCTAATCTAACACCAGGTCTTAATTCTTGAGAGTAAGATAAAGCGGTTAAACCAGAATCGGCAATTTTAGCTTTAACAAAAGCAGAAGAATCCAATTTATATTTGGTAGCGAATTCAACGTTAACGTTAGAGGATTTAACTGAATCCCAAGTAGCCTTAGCACCGGCTTCAACCAAAGGACTAACTTTATGATAATAAGCAGCGGTGAAAACAGACAAATTAGAAGTAGCGGTAGCAGCAATTGCGTATAAAGGACCAGCATAACCAACACCAACAGAGTATTTATTAACTTTAGCAGAAGAGATATCATAACCTAATTCAGCACCGGCGTTAAAACCATCATGAGCAACTGATAAATCAGCGGTAGCAACTGGACCTTTTAATAAATCAAAGAATAATCTGGCATTAACAGCAGATTGTTGATAGAAAAAATTTAATTTAGCATTTCTTGGACCATTTGGAACAACTGAAGTATCTAATTCACCTTTTAAACCTGGAGTTAATAATTCAGATAATTCAATTTTGGTATTAAGAGAATTAGCATTATTCCAACCTTGAGTTAAAGTTAATCCAGTAGCCTTGTCAGCGTATTTAGCATCAACTGAAGCAGCAATTGAATTATCCTTAGCAGTTTTACCTTTAACAGTGAAAGCAACTCCATTTGGAGCAGTTGATTTAACATCAACTGCTGCAGTAGCCAAATGGAAGAAATCACGGTTTAATAAATCGTTAGAAGCCTTTTGAATATCTGAGAAAGCAGGTGGAGCCATTATGAAAGTATGTTTATTACAAAAATTCAATAACAAGTTTCAAAAAAGAAGAAGAAGTAGTAGTATATTTGTTGATAATTCGAGAGAAATCCAAAGAACGAAAAAAAAAAAAAAAAATTAACCA
>JAJMKE010000002.1:0-73880 GCA_030569195.1 Hyphopichia khmerensis | reverse complement strand
CAATTGGTACCATTAGAGGAGGGGCGCGACACGCGATATGATTGGCCCATTTGGCGATTCACGTTCACCCAACTTTTGGGGATTGGGCCCCCGATGGGGTTAGGCCCCAACGAGAGGTGTGGCTGCCACAGTAAGGTACTTCGAGCGTGACGTTGAGTATTGTTTGGGTGTCAGTGAAGTCAGTGGTGGAAGGTTGGTGGTTGTAGGAAGGGTAGTAATGGATGGAGTATGGGGATGTAGATGGGGAGATCGCATTTTGTAGGGTGAAATGAAATGGAAAACTAAATGATCAACTAATTTATTTTCAATTGAAGTTGCAATTGGTCATGGTTAGTTCAGTATCATTTATATCAACCAATGCAGAACTAGTAACGATTTTCCAAAAAAATTTAGGGTTGCTTAAACAGATATTACCATGGTCAATACCCATTGATATTGGTAGTAGGAACGAATCGATTGAAAAATTGGTTAAAGAAAAGCTTAGTAAAGAAACTGCTATTGCAACTCCAGGAAATTCATTAGGATTAATGAATGATGGATTTGATAAGTATTTATTGAAAGCAATTGATCCATTAAATCATTCATTATTGGGTTCAAATATTAATAAGGATTTAATCAATAGACATAATGGTTATATCCCCACAAAATCAGCCAATCTAATTGAATTATCTAAATATCTTGCTATATCGAATAATATAACTACAATTGTTCATACTCCAACAATGATTCTTCCTCAACCTTTAACGAATGATGCTCATCAACTCGTTTTTGATTGTATTTGGAATTGTTGTTCAAGTTTATCTGCTACTTCAGTTTCTCATTTGATTTTACCCGGTTTTGGTGCTGGTTACGGTGGATTGGATTATGAAACTGTAACTAAAGTTACTTTAGTATCCTTGATCTTATTTCATCTAGATATCACTTTTTCTATCAAACAATGTTTGATCTTGATGATATTTCAGAAAAATATAAATCTTCTACAAGTAGATCAGGATATAAATCATTTGAAACAATGGTTGAGTGAGTATGGTTTATGGAAAATTAATCATTTGAACGAAGGTTCATTGATGGATCTTGAAGAATGGATCAAATGTTTTGATACTGATAAATTCCCCACCGTTTAACTTTACTCCAATTCGACTGTAGCCCTTAATTGCAATCCTTGACGTCAATTATTTGACTGCAATTATTTGACTGCAATTTTTCTCAGAAGGGTAAAAATGGACCGTGACAGAAAAAAAAAAAGTATTAGAAGACCAACAAAATCATCAAAAGTGAAAAATCAGTCTTTTTACTAACACCTTACACCTATGACAAAGTCTTACTATAAGTATACTCTAGGGTTCATTAGAGATCCTACTACAAATAGAGTGCTATTGCTCAATAGACAGAAAAAACCTTGGATGGGTCGTTGGAATGGGGTTGGTGGGAAATTGGATCCAAATGAAACCCCATTACAATGTATTCAAAGAGAAACTTTTGAAGAAACTGGTTTAAACTTAAATTTAGATCAATTCATTGATTGTGGAGTTATGAGATGGTTTGTTGATGATGTTGATTTAAATGGAGTTCATATTTTCGTTGCCGATTTGAATCCTGACCAATTCAAAAATTTTCCAAAAACTCCATTTGTATATTGTCATGAAGGAATTTTAGATTGGAAAAATTGGGATTGGATTTTAAATGAAGACAATACTGGTATTGTTGATAATATTCAAATCATCTTTCAACATATCTTTCATGAAAATCATAATTCAAATGATTTGTACCTTACTAAATATCATAACAAGAAATTAACTACTTGTATTTATTATCCAAATGGTCAGGTTACCAATATTTAATTGATATTATTTATTTTATATATACACATTTATAGTATCTATGTAGTCCAAAGACGTGCAGTACCATCAGCACCGGCACTAAATAACCATGCTTCTTTTGGATGCCAAATTAAATCCAAAACTCCTAAACTATTAATGACTTTATGACCAGTTAATTTTTTCAATGGTACTAATAAAGGATTAGTCATTAAATCATCATAGACTGTACCATGGAATACATGAATACTTCCATCATCAGATGCAGTTGCAAAAAGTGGTAACTTACTCTTATGAAATTTAATTTGTCTTACTGCTTTTTCATGATATCTTAAAGTTTTATATGGAGTTGAACTTAAATCTAAATCATGCCATAAAACTCTTTTATCATATGATCCAGCTATTAAATTATCACCCCTTGGATGTATATCAATATTTGATAATAATCTTGCTCCCGGCATTAATTTTTTAATTAATGTTTGTTGAGATAAATCATAAATTCTAATTGTTCTTTGTGAACATACGAATAATTGAGGTTTGAAAGGATGAAATTTTGCATCCATTATAATACCTTTCAGTTTTTTAAAAGGTGATTGTGATAAATGTTTTGAAATTTGATGAATTAAAACTGCAGTATTTTTACTTTCAGGTGATACAGTTACAAAATAATCACCTTTTCTATGCCAGGATAATTTTTTAATAGCTTTACGACATTGTATAATTGCTGATATACCTAATTGTGATTGTTCAGAATTAGGTGGATACCATTTTGATACTTCTTTTTTAACTTCATTATTTGAATTAGTTTCTTTTGGAGCTTCTTCATCATCTGATTCAACTTGAAGATCACCTTTCTTTTTATTACCAAAAGTATCATAACCCCAACCACTTTCAATTCTTAATCTACCAATATTTTCAATATCAAATCCAAAAATTGGTGGAACAATTAAATAAATATTTTCACCAGCTACAACCCCTAATATACCAGTAGTTGAATCTGGATTCCATTCTAAACAATCAATATGATCTTCTGGATTTTCTTCAACATCAACTAATTGAATCTTATGAACTTGTCTACCAGTTAAAATTTCCCAAATTCTAACACTACCATCATCTGAACCAGTGGCTAACCATAAACCTTGAGGATCAATTGAAATAGTACGTATTCTTGCTTCATGACCTTCAAAAATAGTTGAACAACGAATTGGAAATGGTCTCAAATCTTTTGGAGATGGTAATTCAGGAATTAAAGAATCTGGATCAATATTTAATTTATTATGACGAACTCTTGGTGCTAAATATAAATCCAAACATCTTTCAAATCTTTCTCTAATATTTTCTTGATAACCAGGAACTTTACGTAATGATCCATATTTTTGTGGTATAAAATTCTTTTCACGATCAATTGGTGCAGATTCTAACCATTTTTGTTTTTCATCTTCATTCATTAAATATTCTTCTGGTGGATTATAAGATTCTTCATTAGTTGGAGGTGGTAATTTTGGAGCTCTTAAGTTCATTATATGATCATTGATATCGTCTTCTTTATTCCATAAATCATAATTGAATTTATTTTCTTCTTCAATTTCTTCCTTAACTTTATTAGGTGGTACAATCTTACCTTCTCTAATGGCTCTAACAATTTTCATAACCCTTTTGGCTTCGTTCTTTGATGGTACAAATCTTCTCTTTGGTTCTGGTACTGCAGTAAGTGGCATTACTTCAGTTTTTGAAGTAAACCATTCGATAGTTGGTTCATAAGGGTTAATATTTTGATCAGTATTTTCGTTGGATTGAATTTTTCTAATTAATTCTAATTCTTCATCAGTTAATTTTAATGATGAACCAGTATTTTGATCCAATAAACCAGTCCAACCTTCTGGTAATTCGATTGATTCTAATAATTGATCTAATGCTGAACCTTTAGCAGGTCTCATGATTCTTTTACCATTAATGTCATAACCCAAATGTGGCATTTCTTCATAAGCTGAAAGGGGTATATTACCAATGGTATTGAAATTTTCAACATCACTATCATCACTATCATAGTTTGGTTCAATTTCTGGCTTGATTACTCTTGGTCTACCATCAGAAAACTTAGTGTGTACTTCCTCATCATTTTCATTATTTGATAACGTTCTTATTTTGACATTAGTTAATTTATCCGTGATTGAAGTAGTTTCATCTTTTGGTTCATCACTTTCAAAATCTGATGAATTATAATCACTTTCATTCACATCTTCTTCCTCACCAATAAGTTTATTAAGTTCTTCATCATCTTCTTCGTCATCTTCGGCTTCTTCTCCACTTTCTTCTTCTTCTTCTTCATCACTGGCTTCACTAGCTTCATCATCGATTAAACCATTAACTTCAAATTCTGGGTCTGCTTCTTCTTCACTTTCGCTCTCAACTTCTTCAGTTTCAGGTTTCCTCTTCTTGGATTCAATAACTTTATCTGCAGCAGCAGAAGCCCTTTGTTGTCTAGCCATCTTTTCTAAACTAAGGAATCCTTCTAATTTGTGCAAAATGTCAAATAGTTGTGAAAAATGATTTCAAGATTCTCGATATAGTTTGAATTAACTTTTTTTTTTTTTTTTTTTTTTTTTTTTTTTTTTTCTTTCGATGAGAGATGAGGAAGAGCTTCACTAACAAAAACATCTGGAGGTGTGCAGTGACAAAATATCAGAACCGATAAACTGATAATTCAACTAGAATCACATAATAGACATTAGCATTATATGAACTCAGCATTTGAAGATGAACTCAATACGGCAAATAATAAGTATCAATCAAAAGGAATTGGAGCAGAACGTTAGTGACCTGGCATCCTGGCATTATGATTATAGGGATACTTCATATATATATATTGGTCAAATACCATATGACTTAAAAGAAGAGGATATAATTATTATATTTTCCCAGTACGGAATACCTACCCATATTAAGTTAATTAAGGATAAGGAGACTGGTAAGAGTAAAGGATTTTGTTATTTGAAATATGAAGATTCCCGACTGTGTGTACTAGCGATTGATAATTTAAATGGTATTAAAGTATTAGATAAGACGATAAAGGTTGATCATGTATATTTTAAAGTTAAAGAGAATGAGCTGGAAGATGATTTATTGATAGACTATAGTATAGCAACACAAGATAGAGAGAAGGTTAAGGGTCAGGAAAAGAAATTGCTTGAATATAAGAAGGAAGACACTAAGGAAACTTATGATATCAACGAATCCATTAATGACAGGAAACAATTCAACTCAGTTGATAATCCCAAAGAAGAGAAAGAAGACAAGGAAGATGAATTCAAGGATCCAATGGAGAGTTTCAAGAACGAAGATGAATTTAAGGATCCAATGGAGAATTTTAAAGAGGATGAGTTTGAGGATCCAATGAAAGATTATATTAAAAAGGATGAAAGAAAAAGACACAAGCATCGTCATAGTAGACAAAAAAAGAGTAAAAAAGAATATACGTAAAACTATTCAGTTTTAACTTTGTTATCTATATAATAATTGTAAAAAGCTTCTTTACTTTTCAAATTCGTATTATCATTATGTAAAAGAGGATACGAATTATTCAATAAAGCAGAAACCACACTTTCTTTTACTGAGACACCTTCATGAAGAACGATTCTGAAAACAGCCAGACTTGGTTCAGAGCGTATACTTAATAAATGATACAAGTATTCAAACTTTGAAACAATTGGAATAGGCAAGGTAAGATACAGAGGAGAAATCTTCAGCATAATAGTTCTTGAAGCGATTGGAGTTGTAGTAGTTGTAATTGGAGGATAAATAAGTGGTAAGACTGCTTTATTATTTGAAGTAGTACCTTCGATGAAATAAAAGCAAACTTTGGTAGGATTAGAAATGACATAAGCATTAAGATCTTTAGTAATTGCTTTATAATTTTTTGGTTTTGAATTTGGTGATTGGAAAGTGAAAAGTATAGCATCAATCATTGAACAAATATAAACTTCATTTGAAGTAGTTGGAATTAAAAATGTTACATTTTTCCAAGATGAAATTTGAGAGATAAGAACAAGGAATATTGGATCTAATGGACTTACAAAGTTAGAATAAAATAATTGATTTGGTTTTGGACTAAATTGTTGTAAAGCCTTTGGATCTCCTCTACGATAACCTTGTACTGAAACATTTAAATTTGGAATGAAAAATAAATATGTAGTAATAAATTTATACCAAAACTTGAATGGGAAAATCAATGAAAGTAAAAAGGCAACAATGAATATAGGTAATTTAATTAAAACCACCAAAGGATTAATTAAAAATTTATTAACTGCTGGTACCGAAGGTTTAGATACTGGAAGGAATGGTGAAATACCAGTACCCTTATCTCTCCAATTTGAGAATTTTTCCATGATTCTATATTTAAATTATCAATTGTAATCAATTAACAAAAAAAAAACTTTATAGATACTATTTTGAAAATTGGCAGTTATTTATATAGTGGAAGATCTTGGGATCTTAGGAGGAGATTGGATGGATATTTTTACCTTAATAGTAGCAGTAATGAATCCAATGATAACCTGAAAAATTCCGGGAGCGAGCGCATCGCGAAGGGTACGGATGTTTTATTGATAAAACATTTATTGGAAATGAGTTTTCCCCATACAAAAGTTTTAGGGGATATCGATACTAAAAGGGTTACTACAAACCAAAGATAAGCTAGTAATAGAACATATTTTCATTAAAAAGGTTCAGCTAATATACACAGTAGATGATAAGTATACCACCCACCTTATTAAAAAACACAGAGAAGAGGCAAAAGACACCCTATAGAATAAAATACATATTCAAAATAGAAAGAGAATTAAAACAAAAAAGGATAATTTAAAGGGTTAACAAGCTTATAATTCTTGAGAAGCTTTACCTGGTTTAGCCTTTTTAGGAGGTAATAAGGATTGGTGAATGTTTGGTAAGACACCACCTTGAGCAATAGTAACATGACCTAATAATTTGTTTAATTCTTCATCATTTCTGATGGCTAATTGTAAATGTCTTGGGATAATTCTTGATTTTTTATTATCTCTAGCAGCGTTACCAGCCAATTCTAAAATTTCAGCAGCTAAATATTCCAAAACAGAAGTTAAATAAACTGGAGCACCAGAACCAACTCTTTGAGCATAGTTACCCTTTCTTAATAATCTATGAACTCTACCAACTGGGAAAGTTAAACCTGCTTTAGCAGATCTTGAAGTTGAAGCTTTTTCGGAAGAACCGGCTTTACCTTTACCACCAGACATTGTATTTAGTTATATATATATGTTATTTATTTATAAAAGAATTGGATTATAAATTCAATATGGTAAAAGAAAAAAAAAAACAGCAAAATTAAAATACTAAAACTGAAGAAATCAGATTACTTTTATATTCCAGAAGCAGAAGAAAAAAAACTTTAAAGGATCCGCCACTATAATCAATGATGCAGGACTATATCAACAATCAGTATTCAATACTGACTTTTTTTTTTTTGGTGTTTTTGGTGCTATTCCTTCACCCTTTGTAAAACCTTTAATCAAATATAAACAAAAACATTTCAATCATCTATAACTTCAAAGTACTCGATGCATAGTAAATATAGGTACACAATTGAATACTTGAAAACATAACAAACCCATTATTGGTATATCACAGACACGGTATCGGTACTAAATCAGCAGACCATGATTTACACACCTGGCCGTGTAATAATTAGTACAACGCGCACTAAGTATTTCTGAGCACGACACCTGGCACCAAGTCCAGCGCGCTTTATCGCACAATCACCGCACAATGTCCGTACAATACACTGGTACCCACTGCCATTTCAGCCCTTTCACCACCAGCTTAGTGTCAGTCGCGGGCGTAAAAACGAGCACAGCACCCGCAACCCTCTTTGCTCTCCCCCCAGAATTACGCGTGAGACACTGAAATTCTTCAACACAAACACCAGGATTATCATGATGGGATATACACAAACATCGTAAAGATCTTATAATGAAGTAGGAATTGTTTATATTATTTACATTATTTGTGTTGTTCACGTAGTTATTTATGTTATGGTGTTGTTTATTTTATGTTTATGTTGTTATTAGTTTAATCTGTTGATGGTAAGAAGATAATTGGGTCCCCTTGTAGTAATCAATTTTTCTTTTTTCTTCTGCTTCCTATCCCTCCCTCCCGTGTTTTATTTAAACACAACTAATTCCATCACTTTTTTAAAAAAATTATAATTGGATTTGATTTTCCTTTTTCTTGAATACTTCATTACTTATTAACAAATATACAAAATGGCCCCAAAAGCTGAAAAGAAACCTGCCTCTAAAGCTCCAGCTGAAAAGAAACCAGCTGCTAAAAAAACTGCTTCTTCTTCTGAACCAAAGAAGAGATCAAAAACTAGAAAAGAAACTTACTCTTCTTATATCTATAAAGTTTTAAAACAAACTCATCCAGATACTGGTATTTCTCAAAAAGCCATGTCTATTATGAACTCTTTTGTTAATGATATTTTTGAAAGAATTGCTGGTGAAGCTTCTAAATTGGCTGCTTACAATAAGAAATCAACCATTTCTGCTAGAGAAATTCAAACTGCTGTTAGATTAATCTTACCAGGTGAATTAGCTAAACATGCTGTTTCTGAAGGTACTAGAGCTGTTACTAAATACTCCTCTGCTGCTAACTAAACAATTTTTATTTCTTTAATTCTTTTATATTATTTGTGTTTTATTAAATTAATCCGTTGAGTATTCTCTTTGGTGTGTACATTAGTTATATCTTTAATGAATATGTCCTTCTTCATAATTTAATTTATTTTTGTTATTGTAGTTTATATATATATATATATATATAATTATATTTACTTAATCCCAGTATAATACTAGTATCCAACAACTTAAACAATTAAATAAATGATGTAACCAATAAGTATGACGAATTCCATAAATTAATGAATAAAAAATAAAGTATGACAATATTCCATAAGTAACCCTAATCTTCAAATTTGATTTATTTTCCTTATTATAATTTGGTAAAATTTTACCTCCCATATAATTATTCCTTTCAACCATTATTAATATTGGAATTATTGCTAAAAAATTATGATGGGACAGAAATGGTGTTTTCCAATTAACAGTAAAATTATGAATAAAAACTATTAATATAGGTATATTTATTGGTAATATCCATATCATAATCATCAATAAAGTGATTTGATAATTATAATAATTTGATTCCCTTTTAGATATATTTAACCTTATTATACTTAATATTTGTACAATAACACTTATTAAATATCCAAATTGAAATGGTAAAAAAAATGTTAATAACATTATAAGTATAATTGTACCACCAATTCTTCTTTTCAATCCATTATTCAGTAAATTTGGAACTTCATCTTTCGTTTCAATTATTGATTTCTTCGATATAATTAATTTTAAACCTTTATTAATAATCTTACCAATTATATCAACCACATGATATAAAACTAAATTTATACCAATTGACATAACATAAAATAAAATACCAATGAACCAAAGTGTTCCTGATTCTTCTAATCCCAAATAAAATGAATTCATCTTGAATTGACGATGTAAACTTATATTAATCTCATTAGGATCTTGAATAACAACCGGATCAAGCATATTCAATATAACTGCAATATAATCTCTATTAACTATGGCACTCAATATTCCTAAAATTAAAAAAGCAATAATTAAAATTGGAATCTTACAACAAGTTTGTAAACCTTGTTCATAGCTAATCCAACGACGTCCTTCACTTTGAAAATATATTCTAAATTGAATCATAAAAATCATTAGATTAATTAAAATTCCAAATGCAACAATGGCCAACCTATATCTTAAAACTAATAGTCTTAAGCTGGTCAAATAATCAATCAGGACAGTTATATCTAATGGTAATTCGCCATCTTTATTCTGAGTTGGATCATTCCAGATTTCTAAATTCAAATTATGAGATACACTAGTTTTAAAAGGTGTAAATGGAGCAATTCCATGCATAGTCATAATTATAGATTGTGCTTTACTATCCAAGATATTAACATGCCATTTTGATTCGTAGGGTTCAATACTCCATTGCCTTATAAATGGTTCAAAATTTGGTTGTTTTTCCTCTTGTATATGTTCACCTTCTCTTCCACCCTTGTAATGCTTAGTATGGATCTTGTATGCTAATAATGAAGACCATGCACCCGTTATTTCAACGTTTACACTTAATGGCCTCTTTGCTGGTAACGAAATATCATTCCCAGTCGTGAATAACAGAAATAATGATGAATCTAAAGTATAATCTGTTAATTTATGATCTGATAATTCAGCAATTAAGAAATTTTCGTCATCAATCTTGTCATCATCACCACTTGATTCACCAATCAATATCAAATCGTAATTCTTGAGTATCAGTTGATCATATTGAACTGAAGTAAAAGGTTTATGATCTCCACCCATTGATGAATCACTCAATTTATTTATTGAACTGTGTGATTTAGGAACTGATACAGTGTCGGATGCAACATCAATACATTCCAATGCAACGTACTCTTGAGTTGAGTCGGTAGTATAATCAAAAATTAAACCTTGAACTGGCTCGCTTTTTTTAGATTTATCTTGATTATTACAAAGTAAAATACTTGGATTATTACTTTTCTCACTTTGAAACTTTGACCAAGAATTAAAATCAACAGTACTTAATAAAGAAAATTTTGAATCAGTTTTTTCATTCAAATGTATTAAGTGGAAAAATTCATTTTTTTGACCCGGATTGAACTTTAAGACATTATTACTATTCTTTTTAGACGACTGCGTTAATTGAACATCTAACTTAATATTGATTTTATCATGTGGCTGATTTGGACTTGCGGTTAAGTCTGGTATTAAATATTCTTCAAAACCAGATAGTAAGATTTTTTTCATTTTCGACACTCTATTATTTAATGGTAATGTCTTATAAGGAGATTCATAATCTGCTATTTCAAGTATTAATTCAGAAATTTTTCTTCTCAATTGACCACACCATACGATTGCTAAATGATCAATTGGGGTCCAAACATTTTGGATTCCAGTACTGTAAACTGTAAAACCATTCGAAGGGGGTACAAGGTAACCAAGCGTTGTATAGTCCGCTGGTAAAACTGTATCCAATAAACCACCAGTGATTGAAATAAGTGAAAGGTTTGTTAATCTCTCACTAGCAATTTTACTTATTAAATCATTACCAGATTTCCCACTTCCATTATCATTTGCAAGTTTGTTTTGATAGCCAGCTAACCAAAATCGATCAATTGCTGAATAAATTTTGAGGATATCACCATCGAAAGTTAAGGGGGCTGCTGCATGAGGAGATGCCAAGGTTATTATTGTATTTATTGAGTCAGGAACATAATTTGGTAAAGTAACCATTACTCTTGCAACAACACCACCCATTGAATGACCCAAAATCATTACTGATTTAGGAGGATTAACATTATTTTCATATAATTGTAAGATAAATTTAATTGCTTGATTCAAGTATTCTGCTTGATCTAAAATTGTACGACCATGAAAAGCAGTGAAATCTTCATTAAAATCAGCGGTGAAGAAATCAAAATTTTTAGCATTAACATTTTTAAAATTATCATCAAAATATAAGTTTGAAGTTTCTGATGCAATTGATCTTACTTGTCTATAACTCCCTGCGTTACCAGGTATGAATAAGATTGGTATACCATTTAACAATTGATCATCTTCATTAGGAATTGGATCTTTATTTTGTTCTCTATATAAGTATAATGAATATTTGGAAGCAAATTTAGTATGAGTTTCATCGAATGATTTAATTCTAGCATAAGAAGGACCCATATAAACTATACGACATCCTGAAGCATCGGCTCCATCCAAAGTTTTGAAATACAATGCACCGGTTAAATAGAATAGGAATAATCCAATGAAAGATATCAATAATACCACGAACCTATTAGGTCGTATTGAACCACCATTACCACCAGGTTTTGTTAAATCCATGATGAATCAAATTTTATAGATTGGGCGCGTAATCAATATCCATGCGATTCTTTAATGAACAAGGGGAATGAAAAGAATTGGAAAAAAGGGTAATATTAACGGGCCTCTCGATTTCAATTCTGCAGCCGTTTATGATCTTATGAAGTTGAATTGTAAGAATCAAGGGAGTCAATGGGGGGTTAGCAGTCCTTTGATCTCTCTTTAAACTACCTTCTCTTTCTTTTTTCTTTAAGCGCTGTCTTCGCTCCATTTTTGGATTTTGCAAAAACACCGCACCCGTACATTTTTTTGGATTTGTCTCAGGGAAGGAAAAATAGGCTGTGAAAAGGGATGAAGAGGGTGCCGTCTACAGTACTGATAAGGGTACGCAACGTTTAATTCACAGAAATCGAATAGAAGTAGAAACGAAAACGATTGTATAAGTAGAGAAGTGAATATATGAGAGTCTAAATAAAAGTATAATGAAGAGAGAACTAAAGAATTGAATAAAATTAACTCGAATAAAGAAGTGAACCAGTTGAGAAAGTAGAGAAAGAGCACAAGGTAATCATTTTATTCATGTTTTTCATCACTAGAGTGTTCTTGATCATTAGTATCTTCTTGTTCATTAGTATCTTCTTGTTCATTAGTATCTTTTTCATCCTTCTCCAAATCAGTTTTATGAGTAAAATTTTTCTTTTTATCATCTTCAATCAAAACAATTTTATCACCAATTAACTTATTCCTTTCAACAACTTTAACAGAAACATCTTCTTTTAAAAAACCTTCCTTTTTAGCAATTTCAATCAAATTTTCAACCTCTTCAGTAGAAAAATGACCATCTAAAGGAATTTTACCTGGAGGAATTTCAAATCCGTCCTCATCATACTCTGCATCATCGGATTCAGATCCTGAATCCGATGATGGACCAGCAGTCTCTGAGCCACTACTAGAAATAACTTCATCTGTAGTTGTTTTAGCATGTAGTCTGGAACTTCTGTGGGTCTTTTCACGTTTCTTGGTATATTCATTTGATAATTGAACCGTTGGATTCGGACTTTTCGGCATCTCCTTCTTCTCATCTTCTTCATCCTTATGTTGTTTATGATGATGATGGTGACTAGCATGATGGTGCTTGTCCTTATCACCATTCTCTTCTCCTTCTTCATCCTCATGTGTGGGACTTGGATTTTGTAGCACTAACTCTTGAAGCTTGTGCATGGTTTCCTCCTCGGAAATCTCAACCGAAGGTTGCGATGGTTGGGTTATAATTTCAATTTTATTCATGACTTTTTGTTGCAAAATCTTATTACTTCTTAATTCAATTATTGATAATAATTTTAATATTAAATCTTAAATGGTCTGAAAAGGGAATAAAAGTGAATTAAATAAGTTTTCATATAAATTGTGAAACACCAACCTTTTGTTTGCTCAAGTTAAGACATGTTTTGCATGATGTAATCATTTTTTTTTATTTGTTCCTTTTCTATGCGGGCAGTTCATTACTATTTTGGGGGGCTACGCCCGTGCACCCACTCTATTCTTGCTAGCTTACACCGAAAAGTAACAAAACCAAACAAACTTTCACCCAAAAGCAAAAAAAAAAAAAGAATGTTAGAGCTAGAACATACATGGTATCAAACATATTTGATTAATACGCTTGCTTCGATAAGGTAAAGTTGATAATAAAACAATGGCTAGTGAAGAAATAACGTTGCAACAGTTGAATAGTAAGATAACCGAATTATCTTTGATTGTTGAGAAACAATCGAAATTAATTGGTAGTACCGGTCAGCAATTACTTGATTTACAAATAAAGAATGTTAAAACAGGATTAAGTAATGTTGATTTAACAGGTTCAACCACACAGGGGAGTGCAGAGCCAAAACATCAACCACAGCAACAAATTGATACTAGTGATTTCATAACTAATGAGGATATAATACAATTGGTTGGGGAATTACAAGGACAGCTTGATTTCTTAGAAGAGAGAGGAATAAGAAGAATTTTTAATTCTCAATTGAATGAAACGACACCTGATAAAATCATAGCTCCAATATCTAATAAGGATGGAGAATTTCCAAATGAAGATATTTGGCCACAAAAAATTGAAAATTTAATTAAACTTGATAAATTTGATATTGTTTTACTTTGTGAATTTTATGAATTGATTATACCTTCATCTCAACAAGAAGATTTACAAAAATTCTTACAAAATGATGATATTGATCCAAATCAAGTTGAAAACTTATTAGCAAGTGCTAGTAATGTTGGAGAAAAAGGTTTAAAAGAAAGAGTTGACTCTTATAATGATGATCAAATTACCGATTTATTTGATGAATTAACAAGATATCTCGGGATCCCAATAAGAAGAAACAAAAATACTTGGTAGTCTTAAATAGTAATATATACTCGTCTTATTCATATTTTCCATCTATTCATATTTTAATTCATATTCTAATTCATATTGAATAAAAAAATTGCAAAAAAAAGAAGAGTCTACAGCACGATGGTTTCCATTATGGTCTCCCACTAACGTACTCAGCATCGCTCTCAGCAGCTTAATAATTATTGATCGGACGGGTAATCATGCTTTATGCTGGATATGGCCGTAGACATTTGCAACATTTTTTCCGTTTATTAGACTAAATACTTTGAAGTCAAAAGTTTGACGGCGTGGTCCCCGAAATTTGTGTTTTTTCTACCTTTTACAGCTTTTTTGCTAATATTGCTGCTTTTAAAAATGATCCGCATTGTTAAAAACTGGGAATTTAGCTCAAAAATTGACTAAATTTTGAAAAAAAAACCTGTTAACCGCATGGAGTTGGATAAATTTAGATAAACGAGACAAGTATTTCTAAGGCTTAACACAGCCTGAGATATATTGCAAAACGTTATAATTACTAGCTTGTTTTTGTTTAAAAAATTGGTAGAAAACAATTTTGCTGGAAAGAATAAATTACATGGATATAGTTTTCAATTGTATGACTAACATTAAAGCAGTTAGTTCTGGCCACACAGTGAATTCCACGTGACTATTGTATATCTGGTTGTAAAATATATATTCAAATTAAAAATATCCTCATTGGTTGAACTCTCTTTTACAAATTTATTCCTAATATCATGCTTGAGCTAGAAGTGATATTGGTTTTAAAAAGTAATGTACATGTATTGTGAAATGCAACAAGGAGAGTGTAGTAAGCAAGGGCATATCAAAAAGGTCTGAAGCTTCAAATTCCTAGTATTATTTATGGATCTTTGAGATACATCCAGCTTTCAATATGCTATTTGTGTTCTAAGTTCCGAGAGGTCTATATATTTCAAGAAACCGTTTCAAAGAAAAGCTACCATAGATTAAAAATTTAGCTTTTTTGCTATTTGCATCATAGTTTTATTGAATTGTATTCTTGATTGTGTTATTTTCACCTTAATGATAGACACATTAATTGAACTGAACGAGCTATTTTCAAATTCCTTGAGTTGAAAGCCTAGCCTAATACTTTTAATTGCTTGTTGATTTTCAAAAAGTATCATATTCTAAACATGATAACTTTGCAAAGCCATAATTAATCAGTGTCCAAAGCTAAATGATCAGTGTCTTACTAAAAGGTCAAATAGTGAACAATTAAACACAACAGAATCTAATTGTTGCAATTTTTGAATTACTGCAATTTTTGAGGTGCGAGTACCATGTGAGAGGTGTACCGATGTTTTTCTGCAATGATTTTTTTAATTTTTCTAATTTTTTTCATTGACGTGTTGACATAAACGGTTCAACAATCTATTCTTTTTATACCACACATCACCATTACAAACTTCCACCGACCAGAATGGATGAAGAAACGACAACTCAGGAACAAATAAAAGTTTCTATTTTCACGCCACTAATTTATGTTGGTGTATTGCTCACATGTTTCATTGCATTTTCTATAATTTATAGACGTAGAAAAATTAAAAGTTTAACAAAAGTTGAACCAATTTTTGGTGAAAATCATACAGCTTCATTATATCAATTTTTAAAAGCTCAATATACAAATCCCGAAGCAACCAAAGAAACAAAACCTCATGAAAAAGTTTTAAAAGCAGCCTTATTAAGAAGAGCTGTTGAAGCAATTAGAAGATCATTGAAATTAAAAGAAAATGAACCAATTTTCAAACACTTATATCAAGAAGGATTGATTGGTGATGAAGTTTTCAAACAATTTGAATTTCAAGCAAAATATCAAGAATTGGAATTGAAAGAAATTGTTCAAGAAACTGAAACATATAAAAAAGGTTGGGTTCAAACTTTTTTCCCAGTTGCTCAAGAAATTTGCTTCAATGAAGCTTTAAGAAGAAGATTGAATGCAATGGATGGTAGATCTAAGAGCTTATCTATTTTGTGGGAATATTACGTCGATCTCTCTGAAGGTAAAGCTGCCAATGCTGCCACTTCAAGTCCCATAACTAACTCTCCAGCTACTCCTCTTGCTGCACCTGCATCAAAAGAAGCTGAAGAATCTAATAATCCAGCTGATTCCACTTCTTCTGAAGCACCTCCTACTGAAGAAGCTGGTGTTTCAGATAATAAGAGTTCTAAAAAGAATAATAAGAAAAAGAATAATAAGAAGAAGTAAATTGACTGATTTTTTTATACACTCGTCTATAATGTATATAAAGTATTTTCTATGAAGTTTCCTCTGTAATATTACCATCCTCTAGATCAATTTAACTGTCAATTAGCGTAGTCTGGCTTTCAAAGTCTTACAAAGGTCGATTCATGGAGAACGAAAAAAAAAATGTATTGAGGACGTGCATATACTAAAAACTCAACCAAAATAGGTGTAAAGTTAACGGGAAAAACGAAAACACATGAGATCACAATTCATTTCACGCCATATTGTTTCATCTTAAAAGAATATAGAAATCCTCTCAAAAGCCAGAAACCTTTTTGAAATCCTTGATCAGATTATAAAGCATAAGATATTTGTTGAAGTATCAATCTCGAATTGTCTTACCTTGTCGAGAATAGCAACAAATATAAGAGGAGAAAAATTGAAATATGATCAATTTCAATAAAATACTGGGTCAATCCCAGAAGCCAGGCCAAAGCAGGCAACCTCCTGGGTCTCAGCAAAGACAATTTCCTCAACAGCGGCCAATGGGTAGACCAGCACCTGGGGCGGTTCCCGGTGTTATGCCTGGTGGTATGCCTGGAATGCCTGGTGCAATGCCTGGAATGCCTGGTGCAATGCCTGGTCCAAAAACTGGAGGACCTGCTCCAATACTACCTAATGGGTACCGAAATGGACCACCTCCACCTCAGAACATAAATGATCCAAATGTCAAACATAAAATGGTACAAGAGCAATTGAAAAGAGACTGTTACTCGAAATTTGTTGATAAAGCCGGCAAAAGAATACCTGAAGTCGCATATCAAGCACATATAATAATTCAAGAATTCTCATCTTACCCATCCCATCCCCCTCCTTTGAATTTACCAAAAGATCAAGTCGGTACTGTAAAAAATAGAGTTCTTGTGGTTTGTATGAAATCATCTGGAAGACTCATTCTACAAAAGGGTAAAAAAAGTGAAGCAAAGAATATTTATCAAATTGGTCGTACATGGGATATGGACGAATTGAGATCCATTTCGAAAGCAGGAAATGATGGGTTTATATTAAGCTTGAATAAAGATTATTATTGGAGATGTTACGAAAACCTTGAGCATCTCTGGAAATTTATTAGATTCTTAAGTATTGCATATGGAAATTTTGTCGGTTCTTATCCCGTATTGAATGGTTGGGATGAACAAGATTTAAAGTTGACCCCCTTACCTAAAAAACATAATAGTGCCCCATTGATTGGAAATCAAATTAATGAATCAGAAGCCTTGAGGTCAAAATCGTTAAAACAGCCGTCTCTTGAAAATCATTATAAAGATTTAGACTTTACCGCGAATGGTAAACTACCTATGAAACCGATGAAAATCATTTCTACTGATCGCTCTGGTTATGATAATGAAAGCATTGCTTCGAGTAATCAATCTCTACCCTACGGTGAAAGTAAAGAATTCATTGAAAATTTCGTCGATGACGGCAAGTTCCAATCACCAATTACACCAGGCAAAGGAAGTCACCCATATCAGCAAAGATCACCACTTCATGATGAGGCCTCAATTAATGATTCTCAAAGTTTCATATTCTCTGTGGATAAGGCCTCCGAAAAAGCGCCTAGTATTCATGAATATGCCAAACAGGATGGTGGCTCATCACCCTTGCGCTCTTATAAGCCTGAAAAACCTGAAATCCGAGAAAATGGCAGAAAACTTGATTCACCAGAACCCTTAGAGCGAGCAGCTGCGTTAGGTTCCCAATTGCAGGAACAATTAGATAGTAAAAACGTTCATTCCTTTGAAGTACCGAAGCCTCCAGCATTCAGTGTTAAGCAGAGTGCATTGTCACCAGACTTTGGAATTGAAGAAGTTACTGACAGTGATGCAAGCGCCAAAAGGCATTATCCGCCTCCAGATGGTAAAGGTTTGGGGCTTTCATCGCGCAAAGAGGCTAGCCCTGAGATAATCGGAGAGTCAACTCATTTGGAAGGAACCATAGACACTTCCATACAAGAGATTGAAGACTTTATGGACTCTCAATTGCACTTCGGTAAAAATGAGAAATCACGTCAAAAAGATCATACAGTTAATGAGTCTACAGAAATTTCACGAAGCATAAATACAGAGGAGGATTTAAATCAAGTAATTGATGAGGATATAACACCAGTCGATCTGTCAATAGGCTACTCATTAGAGGAAGATGAGAGCATATTCAATAAGAATGAAACAGAAAGTATTGATCAGGTAGCTGAGCCAGCTTTGAACATCAATAAAGAAAAGTCTGATAAAAACCAAGCTGAAAAGGATGCAGAATTAGATGAATTATTTGACGAGGTAGGTTGGAATATAAATGATACGAGTGACTCCTTAATAAAGAAGTTCAATAAGGAATTGAATGGTATAAAACATTCAAATGTCAAAGAGTTAGTAAATATTGACTTTGGAATGAACTCTTCATCAAACGATCTTACTACCTCATTAACAGAGATTGAAAATTTGAATCATATTTTCAAAAAATTTGAAATTGACTTTAACTTCTTGGCACCTGAAATCAACTTAATTGAAAACAACTCAAAGGGTTTACAAGTTAAATCTGTGAATAAGAAAGATTTGTGGAGAGAATTGAAAACCATTTTAGATAAAGTTAGTGTAAATAGCAATGATTTGAGATCAATCGAAAAATTCAAATCGTTTACTTCCTTGGAATATATTCCACAATTGGAACAGTTACTTCTTGGATTATATGGAACTGTTAATACTAATGATATTAGTAATATTCAAGCATTAAAGCAGTATCAATCTAATTATCAGCATGTTACAGCAACATTTATCAGGCATTTTAATGTTTTCATAAGAGGACAATTCCCTTCGATAATTGCTGATTTGTCACTGAGAGGGGAAAGAACTTTCCCTAATGATGTTTTGTCTAAATTGAAGTTGTTTTTGTCGTATTCTGGTGTAACTTATTTCATCAAGAGTGTTTCTTTGATTGACTTTCAGGATTTCAGATCATTTATCAATGCAGAACTTGATAAATTTTTGGAATATCATCTTAGTGTTAAATTGAAAAATATTAAGTATACTGATTCAATATCCAGGTTATCACAATCTATTGATTCAACTTCTTTGAGAAAGTCTCGTACCCTCAGGTTGTCTGTCAAAAGAGATAAGTTAATGAATAAGATTGGTTTGAATGAAGATCAACATGAATCGCAACCAGTTGATATTTATGAGAAGAAACAGAAAAATACTGAGATTGAAGATCCTAAAATTATAATCAAGTTAATTAATGAGGCAGGAGATTTAATTTCGAGTATTCAACTTTTCCTTGACAACTTTTTTCATTATGATTCCACTCAGGACTTCAGTGACTTTATAAATAGACCATTTGAAGAACGAGAACAAGAATATAATCAATTATCAATTAATACGATTGATGAAAAAAATTATTCCAATGATTTAATATCGAACATGAACTCCGTTTTTGGGAATTATATCAATCTTTTCATTAGACGTATCACTCCAACAGAATTGATTATACCAATATTATTAATTGAAATTGATCTGATTTTTATTCGGAGTCAAAAGAGAAATCAAGAATTTTTAGCTTATAGCTTTTTGAAAAAAATAAGTGAAAAATTCAAAGGCTTATGGAATAAACTCATTAAATCACAAGTTGACTTATTGAACAAGGCTACTATAAAAGGTAAAAGTGGAATTTTACCTACCATTAAGAATTTTAATCAATTAGTCTTTCTAACTGAGTCATCGATTCAGAGATCAAATGTCGATGATGTGCAATCAATGTTAAGCTCATCCTATAAAGATTTAACAGAAGCAGTTATACATTTATGTTTAAGAGATGATCCATTATTGAAAAATAACGATCATGATGATAAAGAACGAGAATTAAGAAATATTTCAATAATGAGAAATATTTTTTTCATAACTCAACAATTATCCGATTTAAACACAGAAGCATCTAGTAAGATGAAGAACCAATTTGATATGGTATTCAAAAAAGTTCAAGATACTTACTTTCAGAAACTCATTAACAATAAAATTGGTAAATTATCAGATTTCATCAAAAATTATGAAATGGCTGCAATTCTGGGACCTTCTAAAAGTAAGAGAAATGATAAGAAATATTTGAGGACCCTATTAAGTAACTATACTTCTAAAGATATTCAAATAAAAGCACAGGAAATCTTCAAAAAATTAGAAAAGCATATCATCAATGGAGAAGACATGTTCGAACAAGATTTATTGAAGAAATTATGGAATGATATGGAATCCCAATTCATAAATCTATTCTACAGACTTAATAATATTGTTAAATCACTTGACAAAGACATTGATTACAATATTAGTAAGCAGGAAATTCATCATATCTTCTCTTCTATATACTCCACTAGGTAATTGAATTGCATGATTTATCATTATAGCCAATAACAATGTAGTGCAATGTCGGATTATTGCTCTTTTCTGCAATAGTTGATCTAATAAACGGAAGCTTCCCGAGATGATAAAATTGATAATGAGAATTGTAAGGATGCCACACCTTTTATTCGCAACTAAAAGAAAAAAAAAAAAAAAAGAGTTATCGGCCAAAAACTATGGCTGCGATTTTTATTGTATGGGGTGAGATAGGCAGCTTTGGGAAAAGTATATAAAGCTTCAATTGAAGTTTTCATTACTAGTTCAACTGAGTCTAATTACTAGTTCAATTGAAGATTAACATAAATTTATATAACAAAATACACCATGGCACCATCAGCTCAATCCACACACTTACCAACTACCCAAGAAGAAATTGAAGATGCAGTTTCAAACATTATCAATCAATTATCTAATAAAAAGACTGGTTCTTTATTAGGAAGCTATAAAGGTGGGTTTGTTGATTCTAATTTGGAAAACTTACCAGAAACCACTAAAAAGAGATTTGCCAAATATAATATTGATATATCTCAAGGTTATCCAGAACGTCCACCAACTGAGGAGATTCCAGTTTATCTTGATGAAGCTGAAGCTATAAGAAACACCCCTACTCCTTATATTGAAAGGGGTAAAAATGCTGATCCTGAAAAGAAGGCTCTCTTTGGTGCTGCCAAAGAAATCAAGCATTTAACTAAACATATTGGTACTGAAATTGTTGGTTTACAATTGGCTGATTTGAATGATAAGCAAAAGGATGAATTGGCCTTATTGATTGCTGAAAGAGTTGTTGTTTTCTTCAAAGATCAAGATTTATCTCCTCAAAAGCAATTGGAATTAGGTGAATACTACGGTAATGTTGAAAAACATGCTCAACAAGTTCATGTTCCTGGTTACAAAGGTATTACCGTTATTTGGCCAAATTTTTTGAAAAAAGTTGGTTACGAATATAACTTTAAGCAAACAAAAACTGCTCCAACCTCTATAACACATTCTGACTTGTGCCATGAACTTCAAACCCCAGGTATTACTACTTTATTCAATGATGCTATTCCAAAAATTGGTGGTGACACAGTTTGGTTCTCTGGCTATGGTGCTTATGATAAACTTTCACCTGCTTTTCAAAAATTTTTAGACGGTAAGACCGCAATTTACAGATCAGCTCACCTGTATATTGACCGTGAAAATCCATTAAGAGGTCCAAAGCATATTGAAAGAGAACATCCAATCATTAGAACTCACCCTGCAACCGGTTGGAAATCCTTATACGTTAATCGTGGTATGACCGTTAGAATTGTTGGTTTGGAACCTGATGAATCAAAACTCATCTTGAATTATCTTTTCGATGTTTATGAAAAGAACTTGGACATCCAAGTTAGATTCAATTGGCAATCTACTAAGCCTGAATTAGGATTAGCCACTGCTGCTTTATGGGATAATAGAGTCAGTCAACACTCTGCTGTTGCGGTTGAAACCGAGGAATTGAGACATGGTACTAGAGTTTCTGCTTTGGCTGAAGTTCCTTATTATGATCCTAATTCAAAATCCCAGAGAGAAGCTTTAGGTTTGCCTTTGAATTAGGCAATTCTAGTCTTTCTAGTTTTCTTCTTTATTCTATATGTATAGCTGAATTCTTCACCTCTTATGCCCTTAATACAAAGTTCTATTCATGCACAAGCTGTAGTTACAATCGTGCACTTTGCAATCGGCTTTTGTCTGTTAATTCTTTACCCAATGAACAAACAACTTTAGATTATCAAAGCTTTAATCTAATTAGCACTTTTTTTATGGTCTTCGAGTACCGTGTATCATGTTGTTCTTTAATATTTCTACAATGTTGCAACTTTCACATTTTTCATACTTTTATGTATTTTTGCAAAAAAATTGAATGTTTTACGACAAAAGAAAAATTGCGGGTTAGAACAAAAAGGTATTTGATTGCAAAATCTACAAAATTTAAAGTTTTATTAAAAATGAAATGAAACTTACAATTACATCAGAAGTGGTATTTGGACTTCTTATATATTAGTATAAGGCACCTTAGTAGTAAGATCCTCGTCCTGTATAAGTTTCTTTAAATAACCCTGTAGATTTTTGGAAGACCCTTGGCTCATACATTTTAATGTTGGAAACCGGTATTTTACATCCTAACGGCCATTTAGAGTCCTTACTAATATCCTGCCAGTCTGAAACCGTATCAAATTTCAAGTTGTCGTTTTCTTTAGTGAATTTCAAATGAAGTTGAATCAACAGATCAAACAAAAATGACAAATCTTTCAAAACTATTCCTGAAGTTTGTTCAAACGCTGATTTATTAACATCCAAAGTTGTTACTGAATGAATATTTGAGATGTACTGCTCATTTTTATGCAGTGACAATTTTGATTTGAATTTTGATAATATTTTACCTTGTTTAACCTTTAACTCTGACATTTTCTTGCTTTGCAAAGATACCAAAGAAAAGTTTACAAGTCCCAAAGCATCACCTAATTTATCCTTTTGATAAGACTCAATTGAAAGGAAAAGTCCTGCGTAGGCTGTAACGTATTTCTCTATAATTGCCAAGTAATCCTTCCAATTCTTATAATTTAAATTAATTTTGGTAGTCAAAGTTCCTTTTAAATCAACTAAAAGATTCGTACAATCTTTAAGCTCGTTCAAAACGTAAATAGAGACTCTTGAGAGTGTACCGTTACTATTTGTCTCAAAGGTCTCAGTCAAATTAAAGGAGTTTCTATTAATCCATGATGATTTTGCCAATATCGACATCTGAATACTAATATTACTAATCTTATTCAAAAATGTAAATATCAGCTCGTTAATTTGATTTTCAACTGTTGTACAAGAGCAAATTTTACTACCAAACATTGCAAATGCAATTGATTTTTTATGATAATTTATTACTTGCTTCCATTTTTCATCAGTTTCTTGGTTGGACTCTTGTAATTCAATTAGCTCATTTGTAAGTTCCGACCCTAGCTTGGTATAAATTAGAGAAATGACAATTAGAATCATTTCGATTTCATGAGCCAAATTCCACTGAATTGGCTTCTTCTTCTTCAAAACATCTTTGATCTCACTATTGTCATAAACTAGATTTGACCAAGGCATTTCTTCACTCAACTCATATGTCGAAAGCAAGTTACTGGCTTCATCAATCAGCTGAGCATTTGAAACCTTTCTTATATAAGAGAAAAGGTCTTCTAGGTATTCTTCTAATTTTAATAAATACCTTATCAAATCGTTGAAATTATCACTTGTGGAGTCAGTCAATGATGCTCGAGCGGACCATAGAGATGTCTCTAAAGTGTCTTCCTTAAGTGAGTTTGCTCTAGGAGCCGGTAATGCATTGGGTAATATAATCATTCTAATGGTATTGAAGTGAATACTCGAACCTTGTACTGCGGAGTTGTAACACTGTCTCAAAAAATTAGTGGCTCGAAAACTCACCAAAAAAAAAAAAAACACTAATAATTTTAAACGGAATACGTAACAGATAAGACTCAATATTTGACTTGATTTCTTTAGAATTATTAGACGAAAACGAAAAATGAAGCTACCCACCAATCACCAAAAGTATGGGATTGTCATAGACTCAGGATCTTCAGGTTCAAGAATCCAGATCTATCGTTGGGAAGATCAACAATACACCAAGAAAAACAGTAAAGACAAGAAAGTATTGGCTTCACCACCTAAAATAGTTCAAGAGAAAGGTTGGACGTATAAGATATCACCAGGAATATCAACATTTAATGAACCAAGTAAAATAAAAAAGATATGGTCTGATCATTATTCCGAATTAATGAAATTTGCGGAAGGTATTATTCCAGCTGAAAAATATAGTGAAACTCCTGTTTATGTTTTAGCAACAGCAGGAATGAGGTTGTTACCTCCTAAGAAGCAAAAATTGATCTTGAAAGAGACCTGTGCAAGTCTTCAAAAAAACACAGACTTCTATATACCAAAGTGCAAAGATTTTGTTCAGATAATAGATGGGGAAACCGAAGGTATTTATGGATGGTTGGGGCTTAATTATTTAATGGGCCAATTTGATGAATATGATGCCTCAAAAGAAGAACATGGGTCAATTGGGTTCATGGATATGGGTGGTGCATCGACGCAGATAGCATTTGTTCCATCATCAATCGAAGAAATCAAAAAGCACGATGATGATTTATCTAAGGTAACTCTTAGGAATGTTAATGGACAAACTCAAAAATGGAGTGTTTTCGTCGAGACTTGGTTAGGATTTGGTGCTAATGAAGCCAGAAAGAGATACTTAAAACAATTAATTAATTTATCATTAACAAATCCCATACTAGGGACTGAAATTAACGATCCTTGTTTACCAAAAGGCGCTAGTATCAAGTATGATAATGAAGGGACTTTGTACGATATTCAAGGTTTGGGTAATTACGAAATGTGTATAAAGGAGATATATCCTCTTTTGATGAAGAATGTTCCTTGTAAAGATTCTCCATGTTTATTTAATGGTATCCACGGACCTAAGCTAAATTTTGATAAAGATAAATTTGTTGGGATTTCCGAGTACTGGTATACAGCGAATGATGTTTTTCAAACTGGTGGGGAATATAATTTCCATATTTTTAATGAGAAAGTCAAAGAGTACTGTGAAAGTGATTGGTCAAAGATTCTATCAAATTCTGAGAAGGGTCAATATTCAAACCTAGATCCGGAAAAATTTTTGAAAGATGCTTGCTTTAAGGCAAGTTGGGTCATAAATATTCTTCATGATGGTTTCGAATTGCCAAGATTAGGCTTGGATATTTCTGAAGATACCAGTGCTTCGCAAGAGAAGGAAATGAAAAAATTGAAAAATACTCATGTACCTTTTAAATCTGCAAATTCAGTAAACGGTGATGAATTATCTTGGACATTAGGTAAAATGCTCTTATTTGCTTCTTCACAAATTGAAACCAACGCAAAGGGTGATCTTGACATTGGTATATATCCAAATGAAATATCTGGGAAAGATTTTGTTCCAGGTGGAATGATCAAGTCTTCAAGTATTGAAAGTGATGATGATGATGATGACGATGGCAGTTTTGGGTTTGGCCACTTTATATATTCGGGTATTTTCATATTCCTTTTGATTTTTTTCCTTTATCATTTCGGCAGATCTCATTTGAACAAGTATATTTTCAAATCTAGAAAATTGCATATCCCCAAACCCTTTAAACAACAAATATCTAACTTCGCTTCGAAAGTACCTGGGTTGAATAAGTACTTTAAAAACATTATACCTTATAGTAGCCTTACGGAACAAGATACAATGAACATTCACTTGGAAGAAGGTATAATGCCATCAGCATCAACAAGCCCAACCCAAAGTCCTAGCTTAGCAGGTTTGAGAACAAGGTCCAATATTAACTTAGCCGATCCAGATGATCTTAATAAAGACTACTTCAATTCATCAAGGAACTTTGGTTTTTTGAATAAGCCTTTCGTGGTTCCTAAGAAAACTCCATCAGGATTCTACTATAGTAACAATAACAGTAGAGACTCTTTACATAGGGTGTCCAGTAATAGCTCAATGAGTAATAAACTTAGAAATGTCGATTAATAATGACTGTTTATGTTTGTGAAAATTGCCGCAAAAAAAAAAAAAGAATAAGAAATCTTTAATTTGTTACTTGACTGTCAAAAAAACTATTTAAAGCATCACAATATAGCATTTATTAAATACCACACCCTGTTTATAGCTTGAATATATATCAACTTGCTATCAAAATGAGACTACAATTGAATATTTATTTCGTTTCTCTTGTTCTAAACATGATAATCTTTATTAGATGTGCTCCTTTGAAAGCAGGAATAAAATCTCTGATAGAATCTGGCACAATAAGACAGACTGCAAATTATATAAAGAATTTAGCTCCCGAATCTTATAGAACAAAGTTGAAAACAGCTCTAGTTAGTCAATTAGTTGGAGTAGCTAACGAGACTTCTAACCACAATCTCAATTTCCCAAAAGTCGCGGTTTCAACACCATTATCAGAAGAGCAGGCCAATGGACATGTAATCAATATCGGACGTGAATCAATTGGTGAATCAGAAGATTCAGAAGACTCAGAAGATTCAAATTGTGAGTTCGAACTCGAAGATGAATTTGAAAGACAAAATGGATTTATTGGCTATGGGGTTCCATCTAAGATTAAAGCCTCTACAAAAGACTTTGGTACCAATGAATTTGACTTCCACCAAGTTCAACCAAAGCATTACAGTTCCACAATCAGGAATAGCAACAATTTCATTACAAATATCGATAAATATTAAGTAAAAATCAATAAATATCTCAATTGTCCCAAAAAATCCTATATAAAAAGAGGAATTTGATTGCAATTTCCTGCATGTAGCAAACTCTTCATCTCACTTAAAAAAAAAAAAAAAAAAAAAAAAAAAAAAAAAAACCCGCTTTTTTTATTAAATTTTTTTTTTTTTTTTTATTTTTCATATTTATAAAGGCTATTTTACTTCTTTTAGATTAGCATAATAACAGCAAGTAACAAGCATAATGAGAGTCAGGAAGCCAACCTCCAAGAGAACCACTACCCGTATGAGGGAAGGTATCAAGAAGAAGGCCGCTGCTCAAAACAGAAAGAATAAGAAGTTAGCTAAAAAGGATGTAACTTGGAAATCAAGACATAAGAAGGATCCGGGTATTCCAGCCAGTTTCCCTTATAAGGATAAGATTATTAGTGAATTAGAGGAAAACAGAAGACTAGAAAAGGAAAGAAAAGAACAACAAAAGATAGAGAAGCAACGTGAAAGAGAAGAAGCCCTTGCCAGAGGAGAAGATGTTGCTGAAGAAATGGAAGCAGATGAAGAAGATGATCAACAAAATGGTTTGGCCGCCTTGTTAGAATCTGCACAAGAAGCTGCTAAAAGCTATGAAGGAGATGATGTTCAGGATGAGGATGACGCAATGGTTGATTCAGACGAAGATATTGAATATGATATAAGTGATGTCGAAGATGATGAACATAGTGAGACTACTCTTGAATTAGAAAAATCTCGTAAAGCATATGATAAGATTTTTAAAACAGTTGTTGATCATGCAGATGTTATATTATATGTATTGGATGCAAGAGATCCAGAAGCAACCAGATCAAAGAAGGTTGAAGAAGCCGTTTTACAGAATCCTGGTAAGAGATTAATTTTAGTATTAAACAAAGTTGATTTAATTCCAACTAATGCCTTAAATCAATGGCTTAACTTCTTGAAATCAGCATTCCCAACTGTTCCAGTTAAAGCATCACCTGGTGCTTCTGGTTCAACCTCATTCAATAAGAATTTAACTTCAACCATGACTGCCAATTCTTTATTACAAGCATTGAAAAGTTATGCTGCAAAATCAAATTTAAAGAGATCTATTATCGTTGGGGTGATTGGTTACCCTAATGTTGGTAAATCTTCAATCATTAATGCATTAACCAATAGACATGGTAATAATTCTAAAGCTTGTCCAGTTGGTAATCAAGCTGGTGTTACAACTTCAATGAGAGAAGTTAAAATTGATGGGAAATTAAAAATCATTGATTCACCAGGTATTGTTTTCCCAGATGAAATAATGAATTCAAAGAAAGCTTCAAAAACTAACCAAGAAGCTAAATTGGCTTTATTATCAGCAATTCCTCCAAAACAAATTATTGATCCAATACCTGCAGTCAATTTACTTTTGAAAAAACTCTCAAAAGATAATGAAATGGCAGAAGGTTTAAAGAATTATTATCAATTACCTCCATTACCTTCTTCAAATCTTGAAGAATTCAGTAAACAATTTTTAATTCAAATTGCAAGATCAAAAGGTAGATTAGGTAAAGGTGGTGTACCTAATTTGAATTCTGCCGCTATCTCAGTCTTGAATGATTGGAGAGATGGTAGAATCCTCGGTTGGACCTTACCAAAGGCATCTAAAAAGGCTGATCTTGAAACCAATATTAATCTCGATGCTCCAAAAAGTGCTTCAAGGGGTGAAAAAGAACCTCCAAAAGTCGAGCAAACTACAGTTGTTTCAACTTGGGCTAAGGAATTCGACTTGGATGGTTTATTAGGTGATAATTTCGGTCTTGGTGCTTAAATCTTTTGTCTAGTTCTTCTTTTGTAAATTATATATATATACATTAATGAAAATTTTCAGAGTAAATCGTTGTATTGACAAACGCGTAGAAGGGAAAAAAATGATGTCTAAAACCAAAAAAAAAAAAAAAAATTTGATGCCTTCAGTTGAACTTAACATTCAAGAGGGCCGCGTCTCTTCTAGTTCCAAAGGCTATGTTTAAGGAAAATGATAGAATATCTACCACGGATAATGAAATAGCAACTATCAAGTTTATTGGGAAGTTGCCGGATGCAATTTGGGGGCCAAACGTTACTGCATTAGGATTAGAATGGGATGAACCAGAGAGAGGTAAGAATAATGGATCAATTGAAGGGATTTCGTACTTTAAGACTGATATTGAAGGTGCCGGATCATTTCTCAAATCGACGAATAAAAAAATTGTTAAGGAAAGGTATGACTTTATTGAATCACTTATTAAACAGTATGCAAATGAAGACAACGAAACCATACTAAATACAACAATCAAATTTGGAACAAAAATAGCTGAAAGTTATGGATTTCATAAGTTGAATTCAATTCAATCTGATTTCAAGAATTTACCATCCGTTTCATTGGAAAGGAAAAATATTTATAAAAGCTTTAACAATATAGAAAATTCAAAGTTAATTCTTTCTAATCTAGTGAATGTTACTAATTTAGATATAAGTTTCAACCTATTCAATGATCTCAATGAAGTATGGAAGATTATAGACAACCTACCCAATCTTGAGAGTTTGATACTCAATGGGAATAGATTTTTCAATCGTGATTCATTTCCTATCTTAATTCATCCCAAAGTTAAATCCATAAAATTAGCATCAACCAACATAAAAACTGATCAAGTAACGAAGCTCATCTTACCTAAATTTGTCAGTTTGAAAGATTTATCATTAGCTGGAAATAGGATTGAAGATAAATATTTGATAAATTTCAGTACTCCTCATTTAAGTTTGGAAGAAATTGATTTATCTTATAATAAAATTACCAAGATTCCAGAATTTCTTGAATCATGTATAAACATTCATTCAATTAACTTAGCTCATAATCAAATCAAGGAGATTCAATTAGAAACAAATTTTGAGAAAATATATCATTTAGATATACGGCATAACCAGATCAATGATTGGTCAACCATTGATAAACTTTCGCAGATGATGCCTAATTTGAAGCTGCTAAGAATAAATGGTAATCCAATTTTCAAGGATATATCGATTGAAGAGATGTTGATTAACTTAGTTGGTAGATTTGAATGTCAACTGCATAAGCAAAAAAATATAACAAAATTAAGTAAGATTAATGGGAGTTATCTCAATGAGGATGAAATTGAAAATTTTGAATTATACTTTATATCAAAAGTTAAACTGGGTAAATATAAGTTTAATATGAGAAGTAAAAGATGGAACCAATTAATGATTAAGTATAAAATGGCAACTGAATCGAATTTTGAAGTTCAAATACTTAATAAGAATCAATTATCACGTAAAAAGCTTAATTTGGTTATACATTTGACTGACGATTTAAAATTGGATAGAGTTTTTCTTATTGATAATTCAGTATTAAGACTTAAAGGAATTGTTGCTAAAATACTTCGTAAGTCAATATTGAAAATAGAGATTTTTTACTTTATTAATGAATTTGAAGAATCTAAAGAGTTAAAGATCAAACAATATTTAAGCGATGATTTGGCTTTATTGGATAGTTTTGCATTTTATCAAAAGCAAAATTTATACGTTTCCATTACTAAATAGAATTAACATTATAAGTATATTTATAGTATATACATTAATATTTATTTATAGAGAGAGAAAAGAATCCGTTAAAGAACCGTTATATACGTAACAATCATTCATTAAAATGCCATAAACCATCACCTAAGTAATGTAATAATTCAATACCAATACCTTTATTCTTTGATTTGATTTCAGCAGTACTCATGGTTAATTTACCAATTGCTAAAGCGTGTTCTTTACCTTCAGCATATATAGTTACAATAGTTTCCTTATCCAAAGATTCTTCTGGTAATTTAGCACCTGCAGAAGTTAAACCAGGACACATGATATTAGCACCAGAAAGGACAAATTTAATTGCACCTCTATCGACTTGAACTCTTGGGAAACATTCTGGATACTTATGAACAATTTTTAAAGCTGGAATGAGTTCATCAAAGTGTTGGAATAAAACGACTTCTTCATCTACTGAATACAATTGAATCTTATCTTCACATTTGATTAAAATCACTTGAGATTTCTTCGGTATGATATTATCAATTGCAGGTTCTAAATTTTCAAATTGTGAAACAAATTTCGATTTTAAACCTCTTTGAACTGATGATTTGATATTTGAACGTGAATGAACGTCTTCCTTAGTGAATTTTTTAAACATCTTTTACCAAATTTACTATACAACGAAAATAAAAGGAAGAATATTCAATCAAGTTAGTTAAATTTTTCAATCTTCATCACTAAATCCAACTCGCTTTTCTCATTCCAACTTCGGAATTGACTTTTGCTAAAATTTTTTTTTTTTTTTTTTTTGTGATGTGCACATCTTCAAATACTTACTACAAAGCTACATCAATCAAGCCATAGAGATCATACTAGTGTCAAGACTTATAATTACAATGCCACCATCCAGACCGTAGCGGCCCTTGGTGTCATCGCACTCAAAGGAAGTCTTCAGAGTTACTCTTGCCTCTTACGAGTTATTGAACAAAAGATCATAGAATGATCTGTTTATAACTGTATCCAGCTCAAGACTTAATCATGGATTCATTAAATCGAGCGAGGCAGAAGGCGTAATTATTTCATTCCCTATCTCAAATATAGTACTGTTCTCAACTACTAATTGCGATAGAGAAAGATAGAGAAATGATACCTTCAAAGAAGTGAATCATTTTCCAATTTCTCTTGATATTAATATTGTCAAAATGAAAAATTTTTAAAAAAAAAAGATAAAGCTCTCCAAAAATTCCCTTAACGATCATAATACAAGGATTATATCATTAAGGAGCTGTCAGGTTATAGTTTTCAACCAGCAAAAACATGATCTCGGACGAATCCTCACTGATACACGTAATGCCCCTGCATAAAGATGAAGAGCTAAAAGTTTCAATTGAATTTGAATTTTGGTGGATTCTCAGCTGCTTAAATACTTTTTTTTTTCCAGTCAGTTGGTTGGTCTTGACGGTGCGGGTAACACCCACTACAAAAAGGATGCAAAATATTCGTTAGTGTTCATTAAAGTATCTAATAAGTATATACAAGATTCAAGGACTATGGAGAGTCGGGGACGGTGAGTTGCCTGAGGGGATCTGTAGAGGCTTGATACAGTTGTGGATAGCTGGCGGTGATTTTGCGGGCTTGATCCAGGTTAAGAGAGTTCATAAAATGGAGGCAGTCTATCAATTTTGCAGCTTTGACACTGTGATTAATGCCAGCGGTGGAAGTTTTCTGTATGCATTGGATGGGTTCTAGGAACGAGGCTTTATCTGAGGACTTCAAGTTCACGAAGTATGACGTATAAAGATCGAATTTCTCTGACTCGGTTAGTAAACCTTCATTTTGATCAAAAACTTTCTTGAAAATGGGATCATGGTCATTTGGTTCAGAGGGGGTTTCAGTCTTGATATTGCGTGATGGAGAAGGTGTTATAGATTTCCTATGATTTTGAACAACCGACAATAGTTCTTCATCTAATCCATCGTCAAAATCGTCATCATCATCATCAGCATTGTCATGAATCACAATTGGTTCCTGTTGTTTAGACGGTGGTAAATCGGGGACCAGTGCTACCGTAGTTTGATTGACATCTGATAAAATACGTTGAAGTTGTTCATCAGTTTTATCTTTCTGTAATTTTAATTGGTCGATGATAGTGGGTACTTTTCTTCTTTTAGGTCCTAATGTTTTCATTGTTTTCCTTGAACCAAACTCAGTAGGAGGGGCATTATTCAGAAGTTCATTTGATCCGACTTGTTTCGAGCCAGTTGAGTCAGTTTCGTTTGATCCTACTTCTTTTAATTCTTGTTCATTTTCATCCTTATAATCGAATAAAGCAGTTATTGGCTTTTGAATTTTTAAAGGTGGCCTTCTAGTACCCAATGATTTACGTTTTGGAGGACTCATCGGAGGGGCCAGACTGAGGGATTTTGAAATATTTGACTCTTTTGGCTCGATAATTTTACTAGGAGTATCATCATCTGAATCAAGGTCAATAGAGTTATCAATTTCGGAAGTTTTTTTTCTTTTTGAATCAGAAGAAGTGATTGAACGAACTCTTTGAGAAGCTTCTTCATCAGAATCAATTAAATCATCTAATAAATCTCGTTCTCTTTGTTCATCAACATGATTTTCAATTGAATCTTGTCTTTTCCTTTTTTCAGCAATTGAAACATCATGACCTTTTTTCCTAATCAAACTTGTAACTTTTGTAAAACCTGTTTCGACATTATCAGGCATATTAAATTTTTTTTCAAATTTTTTCAGTTTTTTATTTTTCAATTGTTTATTATTCATATAGTTTAAAGCAATTTTAATAATTTCATCTTCATCATCTTCTAATTTAAATTCAATATTTTCTGGAGGAATTTCAATGAATTTTTTTTCAACAATTGGTTCATAATTTTTTGGTATAATTCTAATTTGATCATTTAATTGAATCAAATTATTCTTCATAATATGTTGTTGAATATAATCATAACCATCCATTGCTTTATTAAATTTTGATTCTTCATTACTTGAAAACAATAGAATAACTTTACCATCTCTTTTACGACCAGTTCTACCCATTCTTTGAATATTTTTTATAGGAGACGAAGTTGAATCATAACAAATGATTAAATCAACTTCACCAATATCCAAACCTTCTTCACCAATTGAAGTAGCCACCAAAATATTATAGACATTATTTTTAAAATCTTTAATCAATTTTTTTTGAATTTTTTGATTCATACCTTTTAATTGAGCATCTTCTGAACTTGATCTAGTTGAAGAAGAAGAAGAAGGAACAGGTTTAGGTTGAGCAATTGGTTTTTTCCTACCTTTATTTAAAAATTTAACTTCATCGAATTTTTCTCGTTCTTTTGCTTGACCAATAAAGATATGAGGTTTTAAAAGAGGAGATTTCAAATTTTCAATTGATTGAACGATATCCAAGGCAGATTCTCTAAATTCGGTAAAAATAATAACTTTTGAATCTTTTGAAGGATTTTGATTAAAGAATTGAGATAATTGATCAATTAAGATATTTAATTTTGGATGACTTTGAAAATTTTTATCATTAATTAAATTTTCTGAAAAGGATAATAATTCTTGAATTCTTTCATGTTTATAAAAAGAAGCAGCGGTATGATTAGTTGATTTTTTATTATTATATTTAGTAATAAATTCATTATATTTTTCAATAAAGTAGGTATAAAAAGATTTTATACCATAAATATTTAATCTTCTTAAGCATTGACCAACAACGATTAAAAGTTGTAATAAGAAATAATTTGACCATTTTAAACCTTCAGGAATATTTGGATTTTTAATAATTTTTTGAGATGATTCAATTGCTTGGAAAGCATTAATTTTTTTTGGATCTTTAATATCATAAATATTTCGATCATTACAAGTATTTAAAATTGGTAAAATTGCTTCTGATAATAATTCAATACAATGTAAAATTTCATCATTTGGTAAAACGGTAAATTTTTCAATCTTTTTACGTTTAATATATTTAATAATATCAATTGAATTTTCAGTTCTAACTTCAATTTTTGAAATGTTTAAATTATTAATAATTTCTTGAACTCCTTCAATATTAGCAGCAGGAGTTGCAGTTAATGCCAAAATTCTATAAGATTGATTAAATCTATTAATAAATTGACAAACATTATTATAAGCATAATTACCTTTTGCTCTATGAGCTTCATCAATAATTAGTAAAACAATTTTTTTTGGATCACAACAACCATTTGCCAAATCATTTTCAACAACTTGAGGAGTTGTGAAAAATACTGATTTATCATTCCAAATTGATTGTCTTGCCTTTTTTGATTTATCCAATAATATAGCAACTTTTGAACTTGATATACCAGTTATACTACAACAAGCTTTAATTTGTTGAGCAACCAATGGTTTTGTTGGAGCCATAAAAATGATTTTAGAATTAGGGAACCATCTTAAAAAATTTAATATAATTGTACTAGCAATAAAAGTTTTACCTAAACCAGTTGGTAAAGTAATTAATAAATTATGAAAGAATGCTTTCCTAACAATATTAAATTGATAATCTCTAATTTCAAAATTAGTTGGATAAATATAGGTTAATAAATTATTATAATCAATTTGATGATGCGTTAATGAATTACGTTTTTCCTTTTCTAAATCATTTTCTTTTCCAATTTCAATATATTCCTGACGATTTAGAAGGTTATTGATTTCATCATCATCACTAAACACGTCTTCATCACTATTCACGTCTTCATCATCAGCCATTGTTAAAGAAACATCCTAGTGAGATCTTAGTGAGACTCCAACTTGTTTTTTTTTTCTCTTTTCCGTCTACAAAAACACTACTCTTTTCTCACCAGCTACAAAAACCATCAACAAATAACATCAGCAAATACCATCAACAAGTACCATCAACAAATAACGTCAACACAAACCATCAATCAACAAAAGACCAGAGTAAGGAGGTACAATATGGACGCATATACTACATTAGTTAAATCGGTGAAAAGATTAAACCAACCAATGAACAACCTCTTGAAAACGCATGACGAATTTCTACTACAAAACATATCAATACTTAACAATCTTCAAAGCATGAATCAATTTAACAAAGAAGTAATTGGGAAAAGTGGTAATTAAATTTTGATTTTCAATTTGACGCGTTGATGTGATATTGTAATTGCTTTATTTGGTAACTCAAATTGTTACACTATTACACCATTACACTATTACACCATTACACTATTACACTATTATATACTACAATATATACTATTATATATACTACAATATACAATATACAATATAATATTACAACATAATATACAATATGTTGTCAAGTGTAAGTTTAACCAGTCATTACGAGGCCCTTGCACAATTGAAAATATCTGGTGAGAATTTTAAAACCCTAACCGGAATAATTATTCCTTGTTGTTCCTTAATTCTTGTCCTTTAGAATTCCACTGGAAATTCCACTGGGAATTCCACTGGGAATTCCATTGGCAATGGAAATTACCAATTAACAATTATATTAACAATTATATTAACAATTACTTTCTTTTTGAAACTTATTGAAAAATTTCTTATTCAGATATTTTCTTTAAAAAATAATTTGAAAAATTGTTGACGATGAAATTTTGAAATTCCAATTATACCCTTTCTTATACTGGTTGATTATAATACATAAATATAATCCTTGACTTTAACCCCATAGCCAAAAATACATAATCATACTACATATGATCTTATCAAGATAAAAATCAACGTAAACGTATAAGATGTAAAATGAAAAACCATCTGAGAATGAAATGAAATGATTAGACCATCAATTTAGTTTCATTGCATTCATCAAATGAATTGACTGCTATTGTTCCCTACTCTTTTCTTTTTCTTGTTGTTTAGTTCTTTGTTTAGTTCTTTGTTTAGTTCTTTGTTTAGTTGTTCTTTTTTAGCTATTCTAGTTGTTTCTCTTTCTGTGGACAAAAGAGTCATTCGTAAATAGATCTCTTCTGGGATGCGCAGGCGGAACAACTAGGTGCGTTTCGGCACTCGTGAATGACCTTTCTGCTTTGGGCAAGTGGTAATGCCCCACAACACGCCAAACGCCGGGGAGACACATTATTTAGTTGTACACGCCAACTGTACAGTGTACAGTGTACAGGGCACAGGGCACCGTACGCTGCGCACATTCAGCGCAGACACAGACACACACCGGTACACCAGCCCACTCACTGAGGGTGAACAAAGAATATCACAAGATCCAATAACCAGCCGTGACTCAACCGTACAACCATACGGACATTACATTAGATTAAAAGGAAAATGATATATTAAAGATAAAGATAAAGATAAAGAATAGTAAAGCCTTGTTTACTAATTTAAAAAAAGCTCTTGTTAAAGAGACCCGAATGAATTAAAAAAAAAAAAATAGTAGATAGATAGAATCATGCAAGAAAGAATAGTTATAAAAAAAAACACATACACTATAAACAACTTTTATCTAAAAAATCATAATCAAAATGAATTCCATTAATAATTTCTCTTGAATTAATAATATAGTTAAAACGAACTTTTTTTGAATTTTTGGATGGTTTGGATTGATTTGTAATTTTTGTAATTTTTGTATTTTTAATTTTTGCTTCATTTTTTAATGAACTGGTTAAATGACTAATTGGTTCATCATCAAATGAACTATATAAACTATCATCATCTAAACTTAATGAACTTTCATCACTGGAATATTCATCTTCATAATCAGCTTCATTATTTATCGTAACGTCATTAGTAGGAAAGGTAAGGGGTGGTGGTGTAGTAGTAGTTGAGGTAATATTTGGTATTGATGATGATAATGCAATTGATGATTCCTTTTCATAATTTGGTCCATATAACCAAGTAATATCTTCTTCTTTATGCCAATTAATTGTTAATGGATCAACCGATTTTAAATTTTTAATTGATTTATACATTCTTCTCCAACATATATTTTCTAATCGTTTACTTATAGTACTTGGAATAATAATTGAAATATCTTCATTTGAATTATTATTATCCTTCCAACATTTATAAAGTTGTTCAATATCAATCTCTGAAGTCATATAATCTATATTATGTTCAAATGATTGATTATTGATTATGCTTAAATCATCTTTTATCATATTTGATTTTATTATGCTCTAACCAAAAGTAGAATCTTTTTTTTTTTTTTCTTTAAACAAGATTCCATCTATATATATATATATATATATATACAGATATTAATATACAGATATTTATATATAGTATTATGTATATATTATGTATACAATATATAATAGAATAATGCATATGCAACATGCATTAAAGTAATTTTTGGTGCGGGTATTCTCCCGGGGTTGCCAATGCCTCGGGTTTATGGGATTCCCTTTATGTAAAGGCTTAACCTAAAGGCGTATGTGCCGTGGACATCTTACAATTTGGCCTTTAATGACTGGATAAATTTGGTTTCAAAGCCAATTAAGAAGCTTTTAGTTTTAAGCATCACGTAAATCTAATAATTATCGTATAAGTAGAAAGGGAGAGCGAAATCAAACAAGACAACAAAAAAAAAACAAGAAACAACAAGAAACAAAATGACAACAGGAGCTCTTCGTATACGGGTCTTGTTAAGATTTTACCCTTTAGTATCTGTGCAAATGACTAGTTGTATTGAAATTTTCGTATTAAAAAATTAAAAATTTCATTTTCATTTTCATTTTAATTTTAATTTTCATTTTAATTTTTAATTAATTTTCATTTTCAAAACAACTACATCATATTCTCCTCCCTTGTAACCAACTACAGCTTTACAGAATGTTGTAAATATTTCGCAAGAATGAATTGGCAATCTTAATTATTATTTTTCACAATGATTCTTTTTTATTTTTGCTTCTTTGAAACATTCTACAATATAAATTTTTACCTTTTATATAATTTTTACATGTAAAAGGAATGATTAAAAGGCAAAAATGGAATTTTTAGGAATAATTAAGTAATAAAAATTTTTCCCTCTTTACTTATTTCTCTTTAAAGTGTATTATCCTTTTTTTTTTGCTTTCTAGAATTGATGGAATGTTCATGCAGGTTTATGCATACGAAAAAAATTGTCCTGCAGGAGACAGGCACGTGATTTGATCACATGATACATCACGTGTACTTTTTTTTTTTTTTTTTTTTCATCAACCTCTTCCCTTCTCCATCTTTCCGTCCCGTGTTACTATATAAGAGAAAATTTTCCACTTCATCTCAGCTTGACCCAAACACCACAGTTTGATCCACACCTTTATATGAATTTAGATGTTAAATTAGAGAATTAAGAATTGAATTAGTAAGAGGTTAACATGTTTGCCAATAATGAGAGATCTGACTCTTCAGATAATATGTCATATCAGGATCAAATATCCAATATAAATAATTCCAATATTGATTATAAAAGTTTTTCAAAACATTTGGTTAGTCAAAATGATAATTTAAAATTACCTGGTGGAGATATTACTAGAGATTTATATCAACAAATTGATTCACCACCAATAAGGAGAACTAGAAGTTCATCCTTTAGTACATTTTTAAGTAATTCAAGAAGAGAATCAACTGCTTCAGATATTAATATACCTGGAGGATTTAGAAGAGAATTTTTAATTAATAAATCTTTAAAACAAAATAAGAAACCTCCAAATTTTTTAACAAATAATTTTATTGAATTTTTAAGTATTTATGGACATTTTGCTGGTGAAGATTTTTCTGATGATGAAAATAATTATGAACAAAATGATTATGAAGATGTTTTCGATGAAGAATCATCTTTATTAAGAAATAATCAACCTTCTAAAATTAATAATAATCAATCAAAAGGTACTGCTTCAATTCTTAAAACTTTCTTTTTGGTTTTTAAAAGTCTTGTTGGTTCAGGTGTTTTATTTTTACCAAGAGCTTTCCGTAATGGTGGTTTATTATTTTCAATTATAACTTTAATAGGTTTTGGTTTATTAACATTTCTTTGTTATCTTACTTTAATTAAATCAAAAAGAATTCTTGGTTTTAATTCTTTTGGTGAATTGGGTTTTAGTACTTATGGTAAACCTTTAAAAATTTGTATATTAATATCAATTTTAATATCTCAATTTGGATTTGTTGCAACTTATATTTTATTTACTGCTTCAAATATAACAAGTTTTTTACAAAATTTATTCAATTATAATCTTAATAGTGCTAATGTGGTTTTAATTCAATGTTTATTATTAATTCCTCTTGTTTTAATTAGAAATTTAACTAAATTATCTTTAACTTCTTTAATTAGTTCGATTTTTATTCTTATTGGTTTATTAATCATTTTCTATTTTGCTGGTTTACAATTATATGAAAATGGTTTAGGTCCAAATATCGTTAATTTTAATTCAAATCTGTGGTCAATGTTAATTGGAGTTGCAGTAACTTCTTTTGAAGGTATTGGTTTAATCTTACCAATTGAATCTTCAATGGCTAATCCAGAAAAATTTACTTTTGTTTTATCAATAAGTATGTTATTAATTACTTCTTTATTCGTTTCAATTGGTGTTATTGGTTATACTGCTTTTGGTGAATCAGTTAAATCAATTATTATCTTAAATTTACCTCAATCAAATTTATCAGTTCAATCAATTTTAATTCTTTATTCTTTAGCAGTTTTCTTAACTGCTCCTTTACAATTATTCCCAGCTATTAAAATTGGTGAATCAATCTTATTCAATAATTCAAATAATTCTCAAAATAAAGGTAAACTTTATTATAATTCAGGTAAATATAATCCAAAAATTAAATGGTTGAAAAATATCTTTAGAGCTTTGGTAGTTATAATCATTTGCTCAATTGCTTATTTAAATTCAAATAATATTGATAAATTCGTTAGTTTAAATGGTTGCTTTGCTTGTATTCCTTTGGTTTATATTTATCCTCCTTTAATTCATTTAAAAACTTATAAATTGAAAAATCAAAATGATTTAGAAGGTAAATTCTTTAAAATCTTTGATTATATTCTAATTCTAGTTGGTATCGTGGCAGTAGTTTATACTACTTATCAAATCTTAGTCAATAATTGATTTTCCTTCTTTGTATTGAAATTTTGCAATTTGAACTTTTCGCATCATTGATGCCCGTTATGACTAACCGTTTACCGTTTTATTCTTACAAAGCAAACGGCTCTATTTACAATATCTAAGTTGGTCCTTGGACTCAATCTCCGACTTGAATTGAACTGCATTGAAAAAGAAAAAAAAAAGAAATACTTTGAACAAATCAAGCTGGTTTATCATTGAAATTGTACAAAGCTTTAGAACTACATTATACCCAGGTTGCACTAAAATTGGTTGGCCTTATCAATTCATTTCCCTTATTTATTATTCAATACACTTTACATAACATTGCCCTTATGACTAATCGTTTCGTAGTTATCCGTTGTTAAGTCTATTATATGTTGTAGTATCTATTGTATTATATATTGTATTATATATTGTATTATATATTGTATTATATCTTTTATCTAAACGGCTGGTACTTTTTTCCTTCCATCTTTTTTTCTTTTTCTTTTAGAGATTTGCGCAGATTGAAAAGAATCTGAAGAAGAAGAAGTAGAAAAAAAAATTAGTTAATGGAAATTAGTTTTTTGCTGATATACGATACTTTCAATCTTGATTCATTAACATTTAAACTTCTGTCTTGTTCTTATACACATGCTGGTACCATACAAGAAGCAGAAGACATCAATCAATCCAAATTTGAATGAAAATAACTCAGTGGATGCTTCTGAGGTAAAGTCCGAACCAGATTACTCTTTATCGTTTCCGATAACTAATCAGATAACAAATCAACAGACTATCAACCAACCATTGGGTAACGATCAACTGAGTAACAGTCAGGAGATTTCCAGTCAGCAGAACATCCAACAGCTATTAAATGAAAATGGCTCACCTCCTAAAACTATAAGAAATTTAAGTTGTCAAAGATGTAGGGTTCGGAAAGTTAGATGTGATGGTAAACATCCCTGTTATTCATGTCAAAAAATTGGAGCAGACTGTGTAAGAATCACCAATGATATGAGAAAGAAAAGACCTCCGGCTAATTATGTTACAAGTTTAGAGAAGAAGATAAGTAGTTTGACTAAATTTTTTGAAAACTTTAAAAAAATCTCTTCCATTGAAGAAAAATCAAAATATTTGGATGAAAATGATATTGAAAGTTTCTTATCGGAAGAAGATACTAATGAGGCTTTTAATTTTAAAATTGATTCTTTATCCAAATCGAAACAAGTCCAAATCAATGATCATTCGAATGATTCAAATATTAAACCTTTTTATGGTCCAACAAGTGTTTATGATACTGGATTAGCAGAGAAAAAACCTTCATCTTCAAATAAACGTAAAAATGAATCTTCAATCAATAATTTAAATAAAGACCCTGATATTTTACATTGTGTTAAATTATTTTTTAAATGGCAATACCCTGATCATAATATGTTTATATTTCGTGAATCATTTTTAACCGATTTCTTAGATCCAAAACCAAATAGTCAATATTGCTCAAGAGTCTTGGTCTTAAGTATTTGTGCTTTGGGTTCAAGAATGTCTGATAGTGATGCTATATATAATAGATCTATACATTTTTATAATGAAGCAAGAAGTTCACTCTTGTCAAAACTAGATCATCCTTCCATTCCTTCACTACAAAGCTTCTTATTATTAGCATTTTATGATATTTGTAATGGCTCAAATTCTTCAGGTTGGATGTTATCAGGAAATGCAATGAGAATGGGATTTGATTTAGGATTTCAGTTAAATCCCCAAGTTTGGTTTTTAAAAGATCAACACCATTCAAATCCTTTGGATATGGCAATTAGAAGTAGAATCTATTGGGGATCTTATATGGCTGATCATTTTATAAGTTTAGTATTAGGAAGACCTTCATTACTAAAAATGTCTGATGCTTCAATTCCAGAGACTAACAATTTGCCCGATTTAGAATGGATTGATGAATTTAGATTCATTGGTCCCAATGAGTCCAGAAATAAAGATGGATTTAGAAATTCAAATATTTCAGATCCTTTGAAAAGTGTAATAAACTTAATTAATATTTCCGATAATATTTTGAATGACATCTTTACTAAAAGTGAAAATGATCATATCGATGAAAATCATAATATCGAAGATTTAAATTTGATTTCAAGATTAGAAAAATTAATGAATTATAATTCTCAAATACGTAATTGGAAGAAAAATTTACCAAAAGATTTAAACTGGGATCGTGAAAAATTAAAATTTATGGGTGATAATCCAACTTTATCATGTGTGAAATATTATTATTATATCTTGGTATTATGTTTAAATAGACCGTTTGTTGGTATAAAAGGAAATTTCGAGCATAAAGAACACTCATCTCCAAGTTATATCTGTAATGAAACTATCGAAGACTTATTAGTTGCCTTAGAAAGATTCAAAAATGTTCATGGTCTAAGAAGAGCTTCGGTATTTATAGTTTACTGTTGTATCTTATCAATATCAGTTATTTTATTAACTAATTCAAGTCCTGATTTAACTCTGCAAAATAAAGAGAGATTGGAATTTTTCTTAGATATACTAAATGGTTGTTCAAGAACTTGGAAATTAGCTGAAAAGTCGTACAATTTAATCAAATTAAAATTACAACATAGTTATGACTCTGAAGTTAATTTGAATATAAACGGTAGAATCATCAAGAAGAAAGAGAAAAATATCAAGAAGACCCCAAAAATACCCAGGAAAAACTCAGTATCAAAATCTAAGAAACCAAAAAATCAAATTCAGCAAGTTGAAAATCTTAATATTCCTAATTCAATTAATGATCAAACCCTGCAACAATTCTTACCAAACCCTCTTGCAAACGATAGGAATAATAATGTTTCAACTTCTCCACTAAATGAACCAACTTCGCTAACAAATCAAGATTATACTAGAATACCGAATGAACATGCCTCAGCTTCAACCGGTAGTCCTGGCCAATCGATCACTAGTAATGGTAGTCAATTGGATAATAAAGACATTGCAGAAACCAATACCGAGTTGTTATTCGATGACAACTTGGAATTCTTTGGTGGTCCGCCAGTTTTGATGACGTCTGATTTGTTTAACGAAGACTGGGGATCTTTATTCCCTGACTATAACTTCAATTCTAAAAATTAATTTTCAATAACTTTTGACTACTTTTATTTTTTTGTTCTAATAATTTACCTTAAAAGTTTTCAACGCTAACTTATGTATTATATATATATATATGTAAAAAAGATAAACCATAATGAATTAATATGATAATAAACGAATATACACGTACTCAAAGCTACAATGTCTAAAAATATGCTTACTCTAAGAAGTCACCTGCCTTGGGAATCCTATAGTCCCTGGCTTTAAATAGCCAAACAAGAAAGTTTGGCAAGTGCCAGCCCCACGCAACTCCAGCTCCACCGTTCTTAGAGGTGACAATCATTCCTAACGCAGCATGGGATTTGACTGGAATTAAAGAAACGTCCTTTTCAAAAATATTTTTTTGAATATATTTGTTAAAAACTGGTAATTGATAATACATAATTTCAGGGATGGTACCATTACTCTTGCTATTAACATCACCAATAGCAATTACATTTTCATAACCTTCCACTATTAAAAAATCATTAACTTTAATATGATCTTTCTCGTCTTTGAATTTATCGGCGACAAACTCTGAATTAGGTACTTGATGTGTTGCGGAGATTACAACATCAAAAATACTAGATGAATTGTTATTAAAGAAGACTTCTTTCTTACCATCAGCTAAGTTTTCAACACCAGTAGAGTAAACATTTTCAACTATCTTAATTTTAAGTTTCGTTAACTGCTTTTCCACCACTTTCGAAACTTTTTCTCCAAAATCTCGAGTTATTCCAGACCCACTATAAAGAGTGACTGATTTTTCAGGGTAAGCTGAAGCTATTTCCCCTGCAGTTTCAGCACCAGTTGCTCCACCACCTACTATTGCAATATCTTTACCATGCTTAATCAATTTTGATAGTTTCAAAATCTCGTGAAGTGAATTTTCGTAGCTATCATTTAACTTAAAAGCCGAATTCTCGGCACGAGAACCACTAGCTACTACCAAATAATCATACGATAAAAAGGTCTTTGATTTTTCTTTTGCTTTGATAAAGCTGACTTTTTGTTGATCAAAGTTAGTATTCTCAACAGTCCCGTGGATAAAGTCAAATTCGTTTGAGCCAACATATTTCGAAAGAGACTTTTCGACATCAAAGGTGATCTTTTCATTAAGCAAATGAGGCTCGACCAAAAATCTTGGAGCAGCAATATTGAAGAATGAATGAGTTGAGGCGGATATCAAAGTCACTTTAATATTGATTTTTGCAGATTTTGCTTCTGCGAAAAGAGTTTTTGCAGCATTAAAGCCAGCCCAAGATCCACCAATTACAACTATATGTACTAATTCTGACATACTAGATTGTTCACAGACACAAATGGGTTAAAAAACCTAAATTTACTTGCCATTTATATACATTTTCCAATAATTAGCCTAAAGCCTTCTTGATGTAAGTCTTCTTGTTAAAAATACCTTTTGCCGTACTGTACGGATTCTCGGAAGCATATTTTTTTTTATAAGATCCGAGTTTTAACAGCCAAACATATTTTCTTTGAAGATTTAGTAATCCAAAACTTTACTAATTTTTACAAGTAGCTCCCTCTTACTAATAATTACAAGGTGCTAAAATATTATCAAAGCCCCTTAGCTGAAAAGTGAGCCATTAAATTTTCCAGCTTGAGGTTATCTTGAAATTCCGTCTTAAGAAGAGTAAAGTAGAACCACAATGAATTTGTCATCAAAAGAAACTGTAAAAACTTTCAGCTTAGAAAACGGCCAGCATCAGGAATGTTGAAGTTTCGTGATCTTGCAAACCAATAGATAATGCTTGGTAGGGACCAGCCATAAGCAATACCAACACCACCTTTACTAGAAATTGGAATAATTCCAATTATTGTATGTTCTTTAAAAGGTGATAGCTTGATATTCTTACCGAATGCATTCTTCATAATGTATTTGGAAATAACGGGAATCTGATAGTGTATCAAATCTATGATTGTTCCATCACTTTTCTCATTAAGATCTCCAAGTGCAATTACATTAGGGAAGTCATCAATTGCATGATAATTATTGGTTTTCACGAAACCTTTTTCGTTCTTGAATTTATCATGAATGTATTCCGAATTTGGGAAGTATCTGGTTGATGGAATGACAAGATCAAAAATTCTTATAGTATCGTCATGAAAAAATACTTTCAGTTGGCCATTTGGTAAGGCTTCAATGCTTATATATCTTACTCCATAGATTAATTCTACACCCAAATTCCTCAACTGACAATCTGCCTTTTTGGCTAAACTTGAACCAAAGTCTTGGATGAGTCCAGATCCAGCATACATAGTAACTGATTTGTTTGGGAAAGCACCCGCTATATCCCCAGCGGTTTCTACACCAGTTGAGCCACCCCCAAGAATCACAATTTTTAGAGAGACTTTTAACGAGTTAACAATCCTCTGAACGGATTCCAAAGAGTCTTCATGAGTAGTATTAAGCTTGAAAGCACTATTTTCAGAGCGAGTACCAGTTGCTAGAATTAGATAATCATATGAAAGCGAGGACTTTATATTTGTTTTTGCATATGTGAAAAACACCAACTTCTCATGAAAGCTGGACCTTTCAACAGAAGCATGAATGAAGCAAAAATTATTTGACCAGCATATTTTGACACACATTGCTCAACATTGAAAAGAATTTTTGAATTCAGCCAATTTGGCTGCGTGAAATACCTAGCGGCTGCAATATTGAAGTAAGCATGTATTGAAAGTGATATTGAACTAACTTTTATTGTGCTTTTAGTTGACTGAGCATCTCGAAATAGATTTTTTGGCTATGTTAATTCCACCATATGAACCTCCAAATATAATAAAATGAATTGGTTCCGACATTTTCAATGATTGAGTGTAAATAGCTAAATTAAAATCAGACTTTGCTTTGATATATATAGACATATATTTATACTGGTAGGCTTATCCGATATCGAAATTAGCAGTTGAAAATATACGGTCTCGGAATGCGAACCCAATTTGACTACTCTATCCCATAATACTTTTCGACCCTTTTACATATAGAATAGGTTCCTCCCTCAAAGAGAATATAGAGGTTTGGCTGATTGAAGCTCTCCTCTCAAGGTGTAAAATACGTGTTGTAAGAGCCAAAATAGAAGTCGCTGTACTTTGCGCAGACTTAACGTTAGGAATGTCACTCAATTTGCAACACATTCTGCCTGCAAGTATATCTGGTCTCGAGGTTAGTGTATCAATGTAGGTGAACAAGGGAACACTCTCTAATATACCAGCGAAAGCAAAACCCTTTCTTCGACTGCAAGAAAGGAACCAATCTGAAAGTAAGCATGAATTTTCTACTGCAAAATCATTCCACTAAAAAAGTAAAAGAAGACACTCCCGAATGGGCACATAAAAATCTTATGTAGTTGATGCTCTTGTATTTAACTCAACTCGAATAAACCAAATTAAATTGCAAAAGATTCTGGTTATATTCTTTTTTTTATTTTTTGCAGTTTAGTCACATGACGTCCTGCATATAGCCTTAAAGGGTAGAAAATTTCGAAAAAAAAAAGTATCAACGCTTTTGAAACCAAAACGAAAAAAGTGAAAAAGATTTATCAGCTTAAGGTAACTTTAATTAAACGAAACAAATTGAATATGTCTGCTCCAGAAAAAAGAGTCGAATCCGATGCTTCTGAGCTTCTTAAGTCTTTATCTATAAATAAAGATGAGTCGAAGACTAAAGAAGAAACTAAGGAAGAACCTGAAAAGGTAAGTGAGGAACCAAAGAAGGAAGAATCCAAGACAGAAGAACCAAAGACAGAACCAAAGACAGAACCAAAGACAGAACCAAAGAAAGAAGAACCAAAGAAAGAAGAATCAAAAGACAAAGAAGCAGAAAAGGAAGAAGAATCAAATTTAATAAAATCTAGCTATGAAGTTAAAGTGAAATTAGCTGATTTACAAGCTGATCCAAACTCTCCATTATATTCCGTCAATTCATTCAAGGAATTAGGATTAAAGCCTGAACTTTTGGACGGTCTTTATGCTATGAAATTCAATAGACCTTCTAAGATTCAAGAGAAGGCCTTACCTTTATTATTGTCAAACCCTGCCAGAAATATGATTGGTCAATCTCAATCAGGTACTGGTAAAACTGCAGCTTTTTCATTGACCATGTTATCAAGAGTGGATGAAAACAAACCTGCTGTTCAAGCAATTTGTCTCGCTCCTGCAAGAGAGTTAGCGAGACAAACTTTGGACGTTGTTCAAACCATGGGTAAGTTTACCAAAATTACTAGTCAATTAATTGTTCCAAATTCTACCGAAAGGCGTCAAGAAGTAAATGCTCAAATATTAGTTGGTACTCCTGGTACTTTACTAGACTTATTAAAGAAGAAACTTGTTAATTTATCAAATGTTAAAGTTTTCGTTTTAGATGAAGCTGATAATATGTTGGATGCCCAAAATTTAGGAGATCAATGCATAAGAGTTAAAAGATCATTACCCAAAACTACTCAATTAGTTTTATTCTCAGCTACCTTCCCAGATAAAGTTCGTGCATATGCTGAAAAGTTTGTTCCTAATGCTAATTCTTTAGAATTAAAACAGGAAGAATTAAATGTCGATGGTATCAAACAATTATATATGGATTGTGATTCCGTAGAGCACAAATTCACAGTGTTATGCGAACTCTACAGTTTATTAACAGTTGGTTCTTCCATCATTTTCGTTAAAACTAAAGATACTGCCAATAAATTATATGGTAAAATGAAACAAGAAGGTCATACAGTTAGTGTATTACATGGTGGTTTAGAGACCCAAGATAGAGATAAATTGATTGATGATTTCCGTGAAGGAAGATCAAAGGTTTTGATTACCACCAATGTTTTGGCAAGAGGTATTGATATTGCCTCCGTTTCAATGGTTGTCAACTATGATTTACCAGTTGATCAAGATAATAGACCTGATCCTTCAACATATTTACATAGAATTGGTAGAACTGGTAGATTTGGTAGATTGGGTGTTTCAATTTCCTTTGTTCATGATAAAAAGTCTTATCAAGACTTAATGGCAATTAGAGAGTACTTTGGTGATATTGAAATGACCAAAGTTCCAACTGATGATTGGGATGAAGTTGAAAAAATTGTCAAGAAAGTCATTAAGAGTTAGAACATTTTTCTCTCTCTAATATTGTATAGTTGTATATCTTAGTCTGATAAATAAAATTACATTTTAATTTATTGAAATGAATCTACTAATTATATTAAAATGAAGTCTATATACAGATTTTTGGGGAATTTTTTTTTTACAATCATAATTGAACAGTAGCTTTAAATTTGGAAGGTAATCTTTGAGCAGCAACATTCCAATCAATAGCATCCCAAACATTTTCTAAATATTGTTGTTTACCAAATACACCGTAGTCTAATAAATAATTTCTGCTAGATGCATCGATTGCCAAAATTGGTAACAATTTACGCTTCGAGAATGAATTCAATGCTTCGGCTTCTTCAACTGTACCCAAAATCAAATTACTTGGAATGGAGGAGCTTAATTCAAAAGCAGCATTTAAATCGTCATTAAATTCTTCAACATTTTCAGGGTCAAGTTCACCATTTTCTTCCTTAATTTTTTGTCTTTCTTCATACTTTTTCTTTAAACTTGCTAATTTATATTTCTTTTCTTCTTTTAATTTAGTAATTTGGCCAGATCTTAAAGCATCATCGACAATACCCGCGTTATAAGTATTCATGACTGCTAATTCATCATATTCTTGATTTGGACTCAAGTCAGTATCACGTCTGACAGCTCTGGCGACTAACCATGTCAAACCATCACCTTTGATAGCCTTAGCTGAATTTAACAATAAAGTTTTGAATTCATCAATAGATCCGAACGATTCAATAATCCAATTTTTTAAGTCAGGATTAGTTGGTTCATTATTAATTTTTTCATTGATGTTGGGGGTTCTTAATAAGTCATTTTCATCACATTTTCTAATTTTATTCGAGCCGGTTGAATTGTCCAAAGGTTTTAAACTTTCTAAAGTGAATTGTAAATTATGTAATAAAGAAGCATATGAATAAATACCATATAATTCAGGTTTATTGAAAGTTAAAGTGATTAAAGCATTTAAGTCAGATGGTGGATCATTAATTCCATTTTCTTCCAATAATTGATTCAAGCCATCAACCAAGTGCTGACCTCTTTTGAACCATAGTTCATTAATAGCTTTATTAGTGTAAACCCCATGGAAATCTTCTTTACTGTATTTTAAACTATCTAAATGAGGAATGGCAGGTAAGTTGTATGAAACATAACGGTTGGCGGACAAAAGTGGACCCAAAGCCTTGCGGACTTCCCCTTTCCTACCACTAAGTATTCTATACATGATATCGATCAAGCAGAGTAAAGGCTCGTGAAGATTTTGATTTTGAAAAATTTGGTCGATTGATTCTATTCAATTTTTTTTTTTTTTTTTTTTTTGATGTCGCTGAAAGCCCTGTTGTCGCACGACCACCGTACATTTATACAGTAATGTGGATTTTTCTTTTCAAAATACTGAAATAATCATAATAATTAATGATATATTTATAAGTTGTCAATATTGAAGAGGAAAGACAGCAGCATATAAGATGCTACGAATAGATAAATACAGAAAAAAAAAAAGAAAACAGAACGGTAAATCGAATTGATAAGCCTAATAGATTATATAATGAGTAAAAAATTAGTTACATTATAACAGTGCATATCTATCAGTATTGAACAAAACCTAATAAAACGAAAAATGATTAAATTAAAACCAATTTGCCATGTTTAAACTAGGCACACAAAGAATAACTGAGTAAAGGTAGGAAAATAAACTAAAATAGACAAACACGTAGGTAATCAAATGGAAGAACTGAAAGAATATAATATCAAGAGAAGTAATCTGTTTGCATCTTTTAATTATATATTATTTAATAACACATATTCTCGAAAGTAAACGGACAAGAATGTTTGAATATTGCAAGGAGGAATATTAGGAAAAAGGGACGTAACACGTTAATAAAGTTCATTAACTTTTTTTTTTCATTTTTTTTTTTTTTTTAATTTGATTTTGATTTATGATTTTGTTGAAACTGTCGTTCAATGTTTTTGAATGAATTCAAGTATTCATCAATTATCCTCTCTTACCACCAACTTTTAAACTCTTGACTCTTTTTAATAAAGAGTTACCTCCGTTATTAACAACGGCATCATCACCGAAACTAGCTCTACCATATTCAGAATCTGGAGAAGTTGATAAACCTGAATGATTGTCACCCGAATTTCGTCTTGAACTATGTTCACTAGCACTGTTTTTACGTAATCTTTGAACTAAGGATTTCTTACGACCCAAGCCACCAGTATTTCCACCATTACCAACAGAAAGGAATTCATCATCTTGAACCTTTGGTGCTGGAGCACCATCAAGGAAGGTAGAAGATCCCAACCCAGCAGTAGTTGAGCCATGAATTGGTTCAGAATTAACGTTTGGATCGAAATTAATAACCGACGGATTTTGCTTAGGGGTATATAAAGTTGTTGAAGGGTCAGCACTGGCTTTATTAGTTTTAATCAAAGGATTAGCGTCCGAAGCTTCAATGGCACCATTTCTTGGATTAGAATTTGCAACGGGAGATACTACATTTCTTTTGACAGAGCTAGCTCTACCAACAATTTGATTATGATCATTGTCATCATAATTACCAAAAGCTAAATTCATTCTTTCATCATCATTAACATTTGGTGCCAAACCTTTTATAGAGTTATTTGGACCATCAGCTGGGAAGGCCATAACTGGTGCTTGTTTCTGATTTTTGTTACGATGTGGAGTACAAGCATCGAATGGACCATCATGATGAAATCCACCACCAAAAAAAGCAGTAACATCTAATTTATCGATAGTATCCAAATTTTTAGCCTTTACAGGTTCTGGCTTCTTTTTTGAAGGAGATCTATTTTTTGAGGATCTATGACGTCTTTCTCTATCACGGTCTCTTTCATCACGATCTCTACGTCTTTCATCACTAGACCTATGAGAACGATGGGGTCTTGAGGAATCAGAGTGAGAACGGTGAGGTCTTGAAGACGAAGAAGAAGAATTGTAGCGGGAAGAAGATTTTTCTCTTGGATAATCACCTTTAACTTTTTCTGGTCCAGCGGCTTCTTCATAAGAAGGAGGAGGAATTGAGGAGGATTCTGGTTTTGGGGGACGAACTGGAGGGGATGATGATGATTGATTTAAAGCTCTTGGAACTGGAGGAGGTGGAGGGTCACGACGATGAACATAGGAATTTGGTTCATTTAAAGCAGCAGCGAATGGATTATTAGAAGACATTTTTCTAAAAAGAAGTTAGTAATTCAAGTTAAGTTGTCAAACTAAAAGTAAATGGCGTGAGCGAAGGAAAATGTAGTTAAATGGATAAGTAAATGGGGCGGAATGAAGGATTAAAAAAAAAAAAAAAACCACAACACAAGTTGATGAATAATTATGTTGTAACGAGTTCTAGCAGTCCTGACGTCCAAGCAAATAGATAAAAAGACAAGAAGACAAAAAAGACAAAAAGACAAGAGGAACAAAAAAAAAGGTGATCGTTTGTTTCAACTATAGATGTAATTGTGTTTTGTGTTGACAAAACAGTAGCAGAAAAATGTACAAATAGTGCAGAAACGACCACAAGTGAAAGAAAGGGAAGAAAAAAAAAAAAAGTGTGTGTCAAGACGGTATATGGGGCAAGGTTGCGATAAAACCAACTAAATTGACCTAATTGATTGCACTGAATTGGCTTTTGCAGTACTAAAGTTGCACTAAACAGTATCTTGATTGAAGTGAATAAGGAAAAAGTAGCCTTGCGAAAATGTAGAATTAGATAAGTCACACGAAATGAATGTTGACGTCGGAAAGTATTGGATAAGGAGAACAGCAGACAATAGACGAACGAAAAAAAAATGAAAATTTCCTAAAAAAAACAAAAAAAAGAGGTGAAAAAAGGAAAAAACAGAAAAAGAAAAGAACAAATGGTGTAGCAATTGTATTGGAACATGAGAAACAGGAGAAATAATAATTTCAATAATCTCTCCGACAAGCGCGTTAGGGTAAAAAAACATAATCATCAGGTAATTAAGATAGAGGCGAGGCAAAAACAAACAACAGGGTGTACAGCCTTAAAGAGGGCAAGCTTAAGGCAAATTTTGCAAATTGCAATGTTGATGCTTATGATACATGCCAAAGGATGCATGCCAAAAGATGCATACCAAAGGATACATGCCAAAGGATACCTACCCAAAAGCCACCTACCAAAGGATACTTACCAATTGGGGGATACTAATGGTACGTACCAATGGCCTAAATGTTTTAATATCATAAAGGGCCAATGTATACATCCTCTGCCATAATCGATAATTACTGATGAAGTGTTTGTGTGCTTCGATGATGGGCTGAGCCATTCGCCAGAACCTCCTAAGAAAAGACAAACCCAAACAAAAAGAGAGAGAGAGAGAGGTGTACGGGCAAACCCGTATGCAGGACCACCTCTTACCGTGGACAGAAACGACCCCACTCAAAATTTCCATCGACGCGCTTGAGCCCCAGGTGTTTGGATGTTCGTAGATCTTGATATTCATCACATTCATCACATTGATATTTATCACATTGATATTAATAATATTGATTATATTGATATTTATCACATATTCATCACATTGATATTCATCACATATTCATCACATATTCATCACATATTCATCACATATTCATCACATTGATATTAATAATATTGATTATATTGATATTGACATGAATGACATAATATTGACAGTAACAGAATATTGGGATAATAAACATAAAGATATTCCTAACAAGATATTGATTAACTTACATTACCATTCACTAAAAGAAAAGAAATATACATACCGATCACTGTAGTTAACACTAGAATCACTACCAGCACGTACTGGTTTTGGAGGAAATTCTGGTTTTTTATAAGTAGATTCAACTTCATCGTCACTCATATCAATTAAAACCTTATTACGTTCAACCCAATCTTCAAAAGCTTGGGAATTAGTCAGAACAATCAGGGAACTTGATTGATTTCTAACATTCGCAGGTCTTACTGGAGGTAGATTACCTGATTGTTGTTGCATATGTCTGAATGGATTATTTGAAGATAATCGTCTTGCAGAATCATAAGAATGATTTGGTTGTTGATACATTATTTGATTATTTATACTATGATCAACGGGAAAATTTAAGATTTTAAACGAGCGTGGGTAATTAAGTATACGATGAAGATGAAAATTAAACGATTAATCAGTGAATGATGTGTTTAATAAGAAGAAGAAGAAGAAGTTGAAGGAAAAGAACAGAGAAAAAGAAAAGAAAGAACAAAAAAAAAATTTTAACCGCCGATACTAGTCGAAGTGTGTATTTGTCTTAATAAAAAAAAAAAAAAAAACCAAAACCAAAACAATCAGAAAAAAAAAAGCGGTTGTCTTTGTTGTTGATTTGATCTAAAGGGAATAAACTATTGAGAGTCTACACAAAGGGGGATGAACCGGGCATCACGTGACACGTGTTAAATTTATATATAGAATATTAGAATACAATAAATATGAAATAAAGGGGATAAAGTCAAGGATGTATATATAAAACAGAATAAAGAATTAAAAGGAGCTCCAAGTCCAATCATTAGGAACCAGTCCAATTGAAGAATATTTTCTATCAAAATGATCATTTAAATTAGGGGAAGATTGGGTTAATTTTTGATTATTAAATTGTTGTTGCAAAAATTTTTTTAAATAAGGATTTTCAATAAAATAGATTGAATTTGAAGAATGAAGTCTTGAATTTAAATGATTTAGTAGGAGGGAATAATTTTCACCACAATCTTTACAAATTTTACAAATTTTAAAACGATTTAAATCATCATTTTGAATCATTTTAAAAATTGGAATAACCAATCTAGCCATTGAATCCATCATAACACCACTTATAAAATCATCATCCAAATCCTTTTTATATAAGCAATCATTACAAAAAATATAACCACAAAATCTACAATGATGTCTTCTTTTCCTTTGAGGATGGAAAAAATTATTAAAAGTACCCAAGCATTTCATACAATGATTAGTAAATGAATTTGGTTTCCAATGTTTATGAGTTGGTTCAATCAATTCAACCGATGAATTGGAATTGGAATTGGAATTGGAATTAGATGTACTGGATGTAGTTGTAGTTAATGAACTATCAATTCTTGGTAATGGGAATGCTTTAATCTTCATACTAGTTGGAGATTCTAATTCTTCATTCATACTTGGAATATTTTCATTTGATAATGTTGGTCTTAAAACTGCTGGAATAATCAATGGTTTTTTCAATTCATAAACTTGTTTTAAATTTGATCCATTATAATCAATAAAATGTCTTTGATTAGGTTGAAGACGATTTTTAATTCGACTTCTTTCACGTTCTTGACTAGTAGTATTATTATTTAAATTATCCAATGCTTTAATTAATTCTTCATTAATTAATTGTTCATCATTTGATACATTACGTTCATAAATATAATTATTAGTGGTATAACCCAGTATATCATCATTTAAATTATTTTGCAGTATTGATGCACTAAACCGACGAGTTGGTTGAGTTAAATCAAATTTGGCTGGTAAATATTTCTTCTCCTCCTGATTCTCCTCTTCTGTACATTCACTAGTGGTATTAGTAGTACTAGTTATATTACTAGTATTACTAATAGTTGTATTATTAGTAATACAACTACTAGTACTACTAGTAGAACTTTTAGTAGCTTTATTTTGCTTATCAAAACAACTTGACATTCTTGGAGCTCTAATTTGCTCATCATAATCAATATGATGTTGAGATACTGGATATTTATTACATGGATTGGCATTTGTAGTTATTCCACTAGTTAAAGTGGATGATTTGGTGGTACCATTTGGAATAATATCCGATATTGCACTATGGGAATGAATAGCACTATAATTAATTGGCTTTTTCGTAAACAGAAATGGTGGTAAAGTATCCTGCTCAGTCATAATTAGTAAACCATATAAAAAGAAACAAATAGAAAGAAAGAACAATAATTTAAAGAAAAAGTTTTAACTACATAAAAGCAATTTAATATATATAAAAGATATTCATCAATATATATATATATATATCTCTACCTACTCATATAAAGGTTAAGAATTTCAAATGCCAGATTATAATAATATTTAATTAAAACAGCAGATCAAACAATCATTTCTTTAATTACTTTTTCTATTGTTACTGTTTGATGGTAATTAAACATGTTTATTTAATTTTATTTTATTTTTTTTTTTTGTTTTATTTCCTTTTCTTTCTTTTCTTTCTCTTTAAATTAGCCTTTGGAAGGGGTATTATTTTAAATGGGAGATAAGCTACATATTAGCCAATAATGCATGGTACATAATATTTTTATTATATTAAATACCATGTTATTATTACTTAGTTGGTATCCGCCCTTACACCTGGTACTCTTGAATATTCAAGTATCGATCGGGCTAAAAAAGCAAAGAACTGCTTTGAATTAGCTGTGCAGGGGCTTTAATATTGTAATTTTGTGTGTGCTTGTGCTGTTTCTCTTTTTTTTTTTGCACTTTTTTTTTTGTTTTGTATGGTTGGCTGATTACGTAATCACATTTCCTTTATATACTTCGGTTTTGTGTACAGTGATAAGCAATATGCAGGTGCGACAAACCCGAGCCGTCAGACCCGTACACTCCTTGCATAACCAATCAACGCTTCAATACCTACATGAGTCAAACACTAGAGAATAAGAATATAAATTAATCTAAATCAAACATAATAATACAACACCTTTTTATTCAAATACAATTGATTCTGCCTTTGTATTTGAATCTATATCATTAATCTTTCATCTTTGCGTCTTCATCTTTGCGTCTTCATCTTTTCTTCTTCATCTTTCCATCATCTCAATTGACCTATGATTTAAGAACAACGTAAAGAGCATGTAAAATGGCTGGGAACCAAATGAATATACATAAAACAATATTAATCCATAATGGAGTGGTGGCACCTTCTCTCATGAAAACTGCTAATGGTGGTAATAAAAGTGCTAAATCTCTTGTTAGTACAAATTCTTATAATCATAGAACCCTAGTCAAACATACCAATGATGATAGCAACAATTTTTTCTGAATCCATTTTTGATTATTTACTTCTTGGTAAGGAATAAAGAAAAGAAAAGAAAAGAAGTAGATTCTCTTTATATGTTTTCTATTTTTCTTTTTAGTTGCCTTTTGTTTGTTTTGTTTGAGATTCAGCTCCTCTTTTGTAATTTTTTTTTTTTTTTTTGGCTTTTATGGCTTTTTTTCTTTTTTTTTCGCTTTATGGCCTAACAAATCAAAAAAAAAACTTTTGAATTGATGGTTATTCCGCTATCTCCTATAAATTAATCCCCCTATACATTAAATCCCCCTATATACATTCATTTCACTCTTTCTTTTTTTTTATTTCCACTCCCTTATTGTTTCTTTAATAGCTCTGGGTCATGCGCAGAAATTATCTTACCTCATCTTCAATAGTTTTTTTTCGTAATTTACTTTTTGTGCAAAATGCCAATATATTTTTCAAAGGCGACATTGAAAATTTTTTAATGCCATTTAAAAAAAAATAATTACTTTACGGTACGAAGATGAACAGAGACCAAAAAAGAAGGTAAAAAAATTGACATAGAAATCTCCCGGGGGTGAGTCGAACACCCGATCTCAAGATTACTTTGAGGAGAACCCATTACAGTCTCGCGCCTTAGCCAGCTTGGCCACCGGGAGGCGATTTCTGCACGAAAAAATTAGGTGGTTCATCGTACCTGATGTTTTGTTTTGGGAGGAAAAGTCAAAGTTCTGGCGTTTTTTCACGTTTGAGCTCTGATACTGATACAGGGGATATGGGTGATTGTTAGGATCTCTATGTGGGCGTTGTTTTGGAACAAAAGCGTTTGCTTTTGTTGAAAAGAGAACTTTAAAAAAATGTCAGGCCAATTTTTTTTGACATTCAACATCTATAAATTAATATGTACCTAAAAGAATGAGAAAACAGGCTAGAAATGGACCATCTCTAAATAAGGTGGTTTGGATATTAGTTCCTGAGAATCTAGTGAGATATTACTTTTTTTTTTTTCTTTACTTACAAGAATATATATTTAATATCTATAAAGTATTTACCTAAGAGAGCGAGGGAATACTCTGAGAAGTCTGGAAAACCTTGAGGTTGAAGGAAGTGGATAGTAGAGTAATTCCTAAGGAATTACTCAGTTATTGTATTTATAGATTGAGAGCGCGAATCAATTAAGATACCAATTTTTTTGCAGCCTGATGGCCCAAGGCAGGTGATCTTTCAGATACCTACGTTTAAATTATAAATGTAGAACATAGATGATCTTAATTGCAAATCCACTGGATGCTTTTGCAACTCTAATCCAGGAATTAAACTAATACAATAAATCCTTTGATACCTCGTTTCTGAAAATCCATAAGTATCACCTGCTTCTTTTAAAGAAATGCTGACATCTACGGCAGATACCTGACTTGCTCCAGCTGGCATTAGCTGTTACTACTAGTATATAAAGAGGGGTATTACTACCTAGGATCTGTTTTTGAGTCCTTTAACCAGAGGCTTTTAGTATATCTCATTATGCAGTAATTATATATTCTTGTTTTGACCTCCGTTTAGTGTTTAGTAGCAATAAAATTTTGGGCCAGTCGATGGGGCCTGATATAATAGAATTAGAATTAAGTTAAAAAATCATTATTGGAAGAAAATAATCATTCACTAGAGCTGTACATGAAAGGGTTTAGGAAGTAGAATGTTAGTATTCAAAAGCATCGTGGTTTGTATGATGTACTTTGAATGAACGTATCTGTCTATAAGACTATTCTTGGTGTTTCAAAGTCGAATTACCTAACTATTAAAGACACAATAGCCGTTTTTGTCTCTTTCTTTACTCCTGAAGTGTAGCTTAAAGATTCGAAATAAACTTATTGATTCAAAATAAACTTATTGAAAAATTACCAATCCACCTACCTCGTCCCCTCTACCTTTCACTGAGTCTTTTCTATTAGTATACTCCTTTTGCAGATTAGTAGTCATAATTTCATTCCAGTCTAAATTTATATCTTAATTCATTTATTATTAAATTCAGTCGTTTCAAATCAAGTCGAATGTTAGTTCTCTTCTCTTGTAAAAGGAAATGACTCTTATATTTCAGACGTAAATGTAGTGCACAAGTTTCTTGTAGTATTTCAAAGTTCACTTTATATATATCAAGTCCTACAATGAATAATGTTAGTGAATATGATTCTTTTATTTCATTTGCCACTCTCACTCGCGGAGAGAGCCCCTAGAATCTCTTGAAAACTCACATAAGGTTGTTTTAGGCAATTCATGTATTGGATGTAGAAGGAAAATCTTGACTGCAAAAGCCTCGCACACTTTAGTTTTAGTGCGAATTAATATTTCTGTAGCTTTATTACATTTTTTTGCAACACAAAAAAAAATTTTCAGTCATCAGATCTTAACCATTTGGTTGACTTCAACAAGATTAAAAAAATTGCAAAAAAGAAGAGTCTACAGCACGATGGTTTCCATTATGGTCTCCCACTAACGTACTCAGCATCGCTCTCAGCAGCTTAATAATTATTGATCGGACGGGTAATCATGCTTTATGCTGGATATGGCCGTAGACGTCCAATAAATTTGAGTGGTTTATTAAAGTGTGTGTATTAAGGTTCTAAAAAAAGAAAGAAAACGAAATAAGCTAGGTATATTCAATCTATTTCTACCCAGAGGACTCGTTTCGTGGCTTTTATATATTATAGGAATGTTGTTTTGCAAGATTAATTAGTGTAGAAAGTAAAACAGCTTCAAAGACTAAAAAAAAAAAAAAACTTTTCCGACTCAAAGTATTTATCAATATTGAATTAGATAGCAAAAAAGGACTTTTCTTGATATAAAAATGATTATTTATACTTAATTAGAACCTTGAAGTAAATTTGGTGTTAATAACTTACATTCTCGCTTTATATGCATGGTATATTCAATAGTTCCTTTGGCAAAATAGAGTCAATTCACTCATATCTTTACAGCTTGCTTTATTAAGTCTCAAGTTCAATAAATATACCCTTTGGATGTATAAGAATGACAAGTTGTTGTTTTACTATCTTGAAATGTAAATAGGAAAGAAAAAAAATGAAGCCAATTAGCTCTCCGATAAGCAGGACTGAGAATCCTATGCCCAGTTTTCATGCTTCAGAAAACGGTTTTGTAGTAAGGCTTCTTAGCTAGGCTTTGAAGAATATGTGAAAGGGAAAGAAAGCATTTGTCTTTTTGTATTTTTTGTTTACGAGCATGTAAGCATTTAATTAAATTTTGGATATAATTTAAGGCAACTTTTCCTTTAATTAGAAAACGGCTGGCTCACCGCTGATCCATAATTTACTAGCTCTAAAAAATTCGGTTAAAAAGGATTAGTTTGCTCAGAAATGTTGCCTTAGTAAAAAAATAAAAATTGACACTGGCTTGTTTAATTAAGGCAAGCTCTCCACTTGCTATATAAAACGAATAACCAAACTTGGTTCTGACGGATGCTGAACTAAGCATTACAAAAATTATAATCTTATACAACCTACATAGATAAATAAGTGCGTAGCAACCAGTTGTTGAGCCAAGTGCATCATTGTCAAAAAGTCATATCAATTTTACTATGCTTATCCACGCACATCACAGTTTCATGATAAATGTACCAGTCAGTATCACTTAAAAGTAGAAAGATCTTCTAAAATTGTTCAGTACTTAACAGAAAATCGACATTGATAAGGCATATAAGTCAGCCTGCATCGGAGAAAATCTGTACTGTACAAATTAATTGTCAGAAGGAGGCTTTAATGGGATATGATTGAAATCCCAAAGTATCTCAAAAATCTCCCCAAAAAAGGATGCGCTCTTCTACATTCGGCTAGTATTGTTCTTTTAATTATCTACATATTTGAATCAATAGATCAATAGTTGTTTACAAGCAGTGAAGCTAGCCATACTATTCATTCTTAAGGGGATCGCCTGAAACAAAAGGCTGGCTCTCGCATAAAGCAAAAAAAGAAAAGAAAAAGAGCAGAAAAAGAAAAGAAGAAAAGAACAGAAGAAGCAAAAAAAAAAATAAAGCAAAGATGTAAGGAGTCAACAGATCTAAATATATAATCGATAACAATAAATAAATCATTGTATATATGACCATATGACCAGATATCAAAATTGTAAAGCATATATATAACCTTCAAATAGTACTCAAGTTGTAAAAAACTTTTGCCAAAAAAAAGCACCAGAAAGTAATATTAAATAGATGTGAACTTGTTAGTGATCAAAAAGAGGAAAAATAATATAAGGTACCAACAACAGTGAGAACAATCAACTAAACATATTTTTTAATACCGAGTCTGAAATTTTTTAAGCAGAACCATTTGCTATTAATTCGGATAAGTACAGTACAGTATTGATTGAACTACGGTTATATAAGTAAACTACACAAACGATCAAAAGGATAATCTATATCTGCATTATAACAAGACCCACAAAAAAAAGAAATTTATCTTGGAATTGGAAAGGAGTCGTGTGTGCTTTAAGTATACTGAACATCGCACAATAAAATATTTGAAAATATAGAAGTAACAACTAATATTCTTCTTTGGTCATCAGGTATTCAAATATCCATAGATAGAATATGTTTATATCAGTCCGTCGGAAACCGTTGAAGGTATTGATACCGTTGATTCTTATAACTATATGTATAATATTACTAAATACATCATCAAAATTAGTTGATGAAACCAATAGATTGATTAAAGATAAATTATCAAATTTAAATCATTTTGATATTTTATCAACAAAGTTATTTGGAGTTAATAAAGAAGAAAATGTCGATGATTTAAATGAACAAATTGATATTGCTAATCCAAAATCAATATTTAATAAGCAAGTTGATGAAATTCTTAATAGGAAAATTAATTCTGATATTGAAAATAAGTATTGGTTAATCAATACTGATATAAATAATGACAATACTGAATTAAATATACCAAGTTATTATTTAGATTCTTCTAATAAGAATCCTGAATTACAACCTTTTGATCCTCGCTTTACCATTGGTATGTATTATCATCATATTCAAAGTGAGTATAAAAAAAATCCAAATAAGATTATTGAAGCTCCTTTCCATTGGTATGATTGGGTTGATTTAAGTAGTCTCAATAAGTATTTGTTGGCTTCTACTTTGGAAAAACCAGATTGTTCAATCTTAGATTCAAGAATTGATGAAATTGAAATGAGCGAAGATAACAAGAAAAATAATGCTGACCTTTTGAACCAGTTGAAAAATGAATATGAATCGAAATATGGTGATAAGGATTCAAAGGAGAATAAGGAGGTTCCTAAAGATGACGGCAAGGATAATCAACCTGATGTCAATGAAAATAAAGATGAAAATAAACCTGAAAACAAGGATGAAAATAAACCTGAAAATAAGGATGAAAATAATCAATCTGAAAACAAGGATAATAATCAACCTGAAAATAAGGATGAAAATAATCAATCTGAAAACAAGGATGAAAACAATCAATCTGAAAACGAGGATAATAATCAACCTGAAAATAAAGATGAAAATAATCAACCTGAAAACAAGGGCGAAAACAAGGACGAAAACAAGGATGAAAATAATCAACCTGAAAATAAAGATGAAGATAAGCAAACTGAAAACAAGGATGAAAATACTCAACCTGAAAACAAGGATGAAAGTAATCAACCTGAAAGTAAGGATGAAAATAAGGATGAAAATAAGGATGAAAATAAGGACAATAACCAATCCGAAAACAAAGATCAAAGCAATGAAAATAATAAAGAAAAAAGGTTGGATGCCTCAAATCATGAAGATTATTGTGTTAAAGATGATGATTTACCATATCATCATGATGACGGTAATGAATTACATCCTGGTTTCAATGTATTCAAACCAACCGGTAAAACAAATAATGAAAAGGGTTCATTAGCTGGTAAATCTTATCTTTATTCATTTGCTCCTCCTCCTTCAACCATTATCTTTTTAACAAAAGATGGTTCTTATAATATAACCACCAAAAAGAAGAAATCCAAGTTATTAAATAATGGTTTAGTTGAAAAATATATCCATGACACTAAAGAAACTAAGATAAATTCATTGAAAACATTTGAAACTTTACAAAAAAATGTTCCAGCCGATAAAAAGAATGTCATTAGTGATTATGAAATTTCTATCCCTGAAAAAAGCTTTGAATTAAACTTCAATGAAATTATTAAAGATTTTGAAACAAAAGTTAGATCAGGTAAGCAACTACCAAAAAGTCATTTAAATTATTTCCAATCTTTAAAATATTCAGTTGACCAAGTTAAAAATGGTGGACCTCCGAAGTATTTTTCAGAGGCAAGACTATTAGCATCCTTATTGGGTGATCATTATGATTGGAGATTCTTCAATGGTTTAATGTACGGAACATATGAACAAACCTTAACTTTACATCGTTTAGTCAGAACTTTCTTGTCGTTTTGTCGTAAAAATGGTATCACAACTTGGGTTGCCCATGGCTCTTTATTATCTTGGTATTGGAATGGTATTGCATTTCCTTGGGATAATGATATTGATGTTCAAGTCCCTCTTGTTGATTTACATAAATTATCAATGAATTTCAATCAAAGTTTGATCGTTGAGGATTTTCAAGATGGTTTTGGTCGTTATTTTTTGGATTGTGGAAGTTTCATCACGTTAAGAGAACGTGGTAACGGGAATAATAATATTGATGCAAGATTTATTGACGTTGACACAGGTTTGTATATTGATATAACTGGTTTGGCAATTTCAAATTCTAATGCGCCAGATCGTTACCAATATCCTCCGAATAATCAAAAAGATGAAAATGATCACGTCAAAAACAATCGACTTTTAAAAGTATACAATTGTAGAAATAATCACTTTTCAAGTTTGAACGAACTTTCTCCAATGATCCAAACTATTATTGAAGGTGAGACGGGTTATATCCCAAAGAAATATACCGATATTTTAGCGGTCGAATATCCAAAGGGTTTATTATCAAAAACATTCAGTGGTCATATATTTGTACCTCAGCTTAGATTATGGTTAAGTGAAAGTGATTTGTATTACTTTTTAAATGATAAAGCAAGATGGTTAAGATATAATAATTATAATGAAGATTACACTCAAGCCATTTCGAATGAAGATTCTGATAATGATGTTAATTTTGAAGATCTGAACTATGAATTAACCGACATTCAAAAAGACAAATTGAAATCTGAAGCAGATAAATCACCTCAAAACAAGGACAAAAATTTGAAGGATGATGATTTATTAACAGTATGGAAATTCAATCATGATGAATTGTTGGAATTATTAAGTAAAGATGAATTATTAATGAATTATATCAGTACCAGATCAATGACCAGTTTGCACGAATCTGAAATCCAACAGCTTCTATTTGGCAAATCAACTAAACCATTGATGGAAAGAGCTCCTGACTTCCAACCATTGAAATATGATCCTTTCCTTTATCGTGTTAAAAGTGATTATATTGATTATGATGATGAAGTCAGTAATTATTTGGAACTTTTAGAAGCTTATCAATTAAATGAGCAAGCAGACAAAGCAGCCTTGATAAAAGCTTCCGGTAAAGTCATAAACCCCGATGAAGTTGATGATTATGACGAAAGCACTTCAGGTGTTGGGGCCATTAATCTTAAGGAGACATCTTAAACTCTTCATCTACATATATTCTAACTTCTCTTCTTCGATTCCTTGCATTGCATTACTTTGTCTTTTTCTCTTCTTTTTGGTTGTTTCATTTCTCACCTTTTAAAGTCATTATGATTTTAATTACTTAAAAGTTTGTTTATTAGTTTTTTTAAATACTGTTTGTCACTGGTTTTTTGACACCTTATATACTTTAATATTAATTATATGCTCCTAATTCTTTGTAAAAACTTGACATCACCAGCATTATCTAGGAAGAAAACTCGAATATGCGAGTTTGCACCTCAATTTTTTGACATAGAATGTCTGCCCATACAACTAATCGTTGATACGCAGTCTCAGCAAGCTAGTATATTTGACCAAATTTCCAATGGATACGTTTAAAATACTGGACTTGAGCTATTTTGTGTGATTTTACAATGATTATTCAAGATTATATGGCTAGAATTAGGACTGTTTCTTCAGGCACAAATAGGCTACAAATAGACTAAAAAAAGGTATCTGTAAAGGCTTGCGGCTCCTTAATCTATTTTTGAACAACTCTTTACCAATTAAATAGCACTAAAGTAAATTCCATCAATTTAAAATAAGTAATTGTCATATAAATAATCTAGAGCTTCCTCGACTTGTAGGCAAGTTTGTTCAAACCTTTTTGAATCATATTTGAGCTTCAAATTTCTGGCCATTCTTATAGAGGTCCTACCCAACTTTAGATGAGAGGCACCTTTTAAATTAAACCTAAAACATGAAAGCTGAATTAATGCCCAGAATGCTTAAGCCCATTAGATGAGTGATACAAAAGCTGTCCTGACTAATGAAAGAGTAAGTACCCAACTTACGCTCTGTAAGTCTGATCACTTTTCCGAGGCAGACAATAAATAAGCCATGAAAATAAGTGCATAAGTGAATGCAATGTACATTCATGTTCGAGCATACACTCCCGTATCAAAAGCTTTTACATTTCTCAATCAACCCTTCCTGTTGCAGTGGTATTGGATCTACATTCTTATCTTTTTTATTCTTGCTACTTCTAGCACTTGTCTCTAAATGTTAAGTAGCTTCAAATAGTTTTTCTTTCACGTCCACCCACTTGGCCAATTATGGGATTAATGTGCAAGGGGATCCCTTGGATTTACATCTGTGATTCAATGACGTCTCCGACGGAGTGTCGTACTTTACAATAAGGACTTCGAGATCTATGCTTCTGCTGACTCTGGTTGAAGAATCCATTTTGGCATTGTTCATAGAATGAGCGAGCCACCCTATCTTCGGTTAAGCGTTGCATACCAATAAGAAAAGTTTATTTGAATACTGGTACTCAAGGTACCAGTGAGAGTTCCTGGACTAAATTTAGATTATAAACTGAGAGCTTAGATTTAATAAGAAACCAATTTTTTTGCAGCCGGTTTGCGCAAGGCAGGTAATACTTCAATTCCCTGCCCCAGCAATTGTCGATATTCCTGTATTTTCAGAAGACACAGGTGGAATCCGGTCTTGAAAATGGAGGAACAAGAGAGTCATTAGCTATTAAAATGTCCACTCTCTTTTTGGCATAGCTGAATTTGGATTAGAGCTGAAAAAATTTTCAATTAGAAATACAAGGAAAAAAAGGATTTTCAATGAAATCATTCCCCCTATTCTGAAATCTTAGATGTGTCTTGAGATGTAAAGCATATCGCTTCTTCTCAACTTATTTATCAACCTTCTCGACTGTATACTTTTATTTTTTCTAACAGACAAAAATCCATTATTTTTTCGACAACAAGTGTATACATTTAATATGTAGACATTAAGATATAATATTGAATAAAGAATACACTTGATAAAGATAACATTCAAGATTGTGATTTGAGTAGTTTGCACTAAAAAATTCTTCTTTTTTTTTCTTTACATTTTTATGCTTATTCTTGCGTGAAAAAGAAAGTTTTGAAGATATTTTCCGTTTAAAAAGCTGATTCTGTAAACATTTAAGAGTAGATAACCCTAAATAGTCCAACTTCTTTTGCGGCTTTACATCTCGAGTTTTCTTTAAAATGTGATTGTGAGTTAGCCCCAAAAGGATAATGAACGTCTACGGCCATATCCAGCATAAAGCATGATTACCCGTCCGATCAATAATTATTAAGCTGCTGAGAGCGATGCTGAGTACGTTAGTGGGAGACCATAATGGAAACCATCGTGCCATAGACTTTTCTTTTTTTGCAACTTTAGATGAATAGGTCTAATGTTTAATATTTCAGTCTAACGTTTGAACCGTTTGGTGAAATAAATACTACACTTCTTATTGATCAAAAACATTTATACTTTCATTAACATACTTATCTTGACAAAATTTTAGCAACCTCTTCACCTTTTTCAAATCTCTGTCTTACATCCAAAGGTTCTCTGTTAAGTAAATTCTCGTGCTTCTTTGAGTAAGGTGCTTTGTTGATATTAGCAGGATTGGTTTTATTGATAACGTCGAAGTAATTTTCATATATATTACCATCATAATTACCAATAGCCGAGTGAAGAAGATTATCAGGTTGTTGAAAGGAGTCAGTCAATGAAATAACATAAGGACGTAATTTAGTGCAAGCACTTCCAATCAAGCGAGATGTAAGCAATAACTTTAATTTTGGTGATAAAACGTTAAATGAGATAAATTGGCCCGCAAAATCACTCAAAATACTTGAATAAGAATATAATTGAATTAAATTGTGTAAATGTTCCTTCAAAGCATTGTCTTTATTGGAACTTAATCTTTGAATGAAAGTTTCAAGTAAATAATGGTGACATCTAAGTTTCGAAAGAATGACTCTTTCATGACTAATTGAATCCCAATCGGAGCCATTATTCTTCAAAATTTCTAAGCAATAAATTGAAATACGAGAAATCAAGGTTTCGAGTGACTTCAAGACAATGAGAGGATCAGTCAATTGATCTTCCTGTTCAAGAATTATTTCATTATTTGAAACATTTATAGAATTATTGAGGAAAACCAATGAACCGTCGACCTTTTTATTTTTGTTTAAAATATCATCAACATTTTTGATAATGGACTTACCGGCAGACATCGCCAAAACATTGTTATCACCTTCCCAAGTACATTGAACAACCCAATCGTCATAGCTTTTACCAAAACCATTATAACTAGAATAACCATGACCCCCACAAGATTGCCTTGTTTCAGTTATACAATCTGCAGCTAACCAAGTCAAAGTTGATTTCAAAGAACCAGAATCAATAAATAAAGATTTTGTTTCGCTAAGACCCTGTTTGATTGCATTCATATTTTTAGATTCAATAGCTTTGTCTAAGTCCTCCAAGACCTTTGAATGTTGATTTTCCAATCTATCAGTACCCAAAGCCAGAGCATAAGTTAAAGCTAGATAAGGTAATAGTCTTTTTTGATGTAAAGTATAATTAATTAATTGGCACTCGGTTACATCTTTTGAATTTTTCTTAAATTGTAAACGCCCAACAGCATAACGTAAAGCAATAGTGATGAATCTTGCACAGATTCTATATGAATCAGTAGCCATCAACACTCTACCACCTAATAAACTGATATAACTTAATTGCTCTAAAGGAGGTAAAGATACTTTACCATCACGATCAACTTTACAAAATTTTTGCAACATAAAGAATCTTGGAATACGAACTTTTGAAAATTGAATCCAACCATTATCAACACCTTCACGACCCATTTTAGCACCAATATCACCAATTGAAACACCAGGCAACAAATCATGATTTGAATCCCTTAAAGGAACAATAAACGTTTTAACCCCATAATCCTTACCTTTAACTATTAATCTTGCATAAACTACACAATGAGTTGCAGAATGAGCAGCACCACCAATCCACCATTTGGTTGCACCAATATGAGGAGTGTTTATAATAAATTCATCAGTTTCTTCATTAAAGGTAGCAGTAGTTTCACAACCAGCAACATTTGAACCATGTCCTAATTCGGTCATACCAAAGCATCCCCAAAGATGTTTCATGTTATGAGATTCTTTATCAAGACACCAATATTTAAATTGGGAATCAGTACCATTACCTTTGATACAATTACCAAATAATCCCAAATTTACACTGATTCTTATACCTAAAGAAGGATCGTAAACAGTAACCAAATTTAAACGTCTGATGAAATCAGAATTCAGTTCAATTTCTTTATACCTAGTCATTCTATTAATTCTCTCAGTAGTTTGTAAACGATTTGCATGAGTACCTAAATCATAATCTTTAAAATCACTTTGTAAAATTGGATCTCTCTCTAAGGACTGGTATAAATCTAATATCAAATCTGATTTTTGTTGACCACCTTCAATAAATTCATGCATTGACTTCAAATTGAAATTGGTGTTCAGTCTTTCTCTCGACACCAACTCTTTTGGGGCTGGCCCATCGTTGGAAGATATAAACTTTTTCACTGCTAAGGACATTACTGTTGAGCCTTGTTCATATAGATATAACTATATATATGTGTGTGTGAATCTATATTCAATAAGGCTAGGTGGTTGTATATTTGATCTATATATATATATATATATATTAGGAAAAGGGCCCAAAGTAGATGGGATTTCAATCCCGTGATGTACCCGTTGTCGACCTCCTTATAGCGACATCTCTGACTTTGACATATTCTGTGGGGTACTCAAATGGCTTTTTTTTTTTTCTTTTTCTCTTGTTTTGCATTCTTCTTTTGTTTTGCAGTCCCCTCATTTTAGCCGTTATTTCTTGCCCAAAAAAAAGACCCGAAGGCCTTTCTTATGATTTACTCCCAAGCTATTTCCCATAAGCCCAGTAGTTGGTTCCGCTCGAATTATCTTCTCCGGTTAGAAATGGGCCCATATTTGCACAGATTTAAGTTTCGGACTGAAAATTTTTGATTCCGATAACTACATGAGTATGATTTTGAACAAAAAATCAAAAAAGAATCAGAAAAACGGGCTTGTCTTTATCGATTAGCTTGACATTTTGTATTGAACAACTATTTACTCATAAATAACAAAAGAAACAAAGCTCAGCAAAGTATGATACTGTAGAAGAAAAACGAATCTGAGCCTTAAGAAATAAATGAAAAGAAAAGATTAGAAGAAGAGAAAGAGAAAAATCATTTATCAAATTTATTTGAATAAGATTTTGGCAACTTCCGGAGTTTTTTCAAATCTTTCTCTTTCGGCTAAAGCAGGTCTATTCAACATAGCTTCCAAATCACTTGAATAAGGAGCTTTAGTTTTACTAGGAGGATTACTTTCTTTAACAATCTTAAAGTAATTTTCGTATACATTACCATCATAATTACCAATAGCTGAATTAATAATCATATCAGGTTGTTGGAATGAATCAGTATAAGCAATTACATGAGGTCTAATTGCTTTTAATAAACTTGGAATATGTTTTGAAGTTAATTCACTTAATAAAGTAGTTGGTAAAACACCATAAGCTAAAAAGTCACCACTAAATTTATCTAAAACCACACTAGCAGCATATAACTGAACGATATTATCTAAATAAGGAATTAATTCTTTATTTTCAATTATTGAAAGACGATGAATAAATTCTTCAATTACATAATGATGAGCTCTTAATTTTGAAAGAGTAACCATTTCTGCACCAACAACATCATAAACACCACCATTTTCTTTAATAGTTTTACTAGCTTGATAAGATAATCTAATAATGGCAACTTCAATTGCATGTAAAACTTTTTTAATATCTTTTAAATCATCAATATTTTTCAAAATTGGTGCATCACCAAGTAATGATTTAGAATTACTTAACCAACTCATAGTACCTTTAATTTCTTCACCTTTTTCAACATTATTAACAACATTTCTAATAATTGGTTTACCAGCAGACATAGCCAAAACATTATTATCACCTTCCCAAGTACATTGAACAACCCAATCATTATAAGCTTTACCAAAACCATTATAACTAGAATAACCATGACCACCACAAGCTTGTCTTGTTTGATCAATTAAATCAGCAGTTAACCAAGTACTTGTTGATTTTAAGGAACCAGAATCAACAAATAAAGATTTCATTTTATTAATTGAATTCATAATTTTTGGCATATCTTGAGCAGCAACTGCAGCATCTAATTCAGAAATAGTACTAGTAATAACTTTTTCAATTTTAAGAGCACCAACTGAAAGAACATAAGAAGTAGCCAATAAAGGTAATAATCTTCTTTGATGTAAAGGATAATTAATTAATTGAGTTTCTAAATTATCAGTACCACTTGAAGATTTAAATTGACGACGAGCAATTGAATAACGTAAAGCAATAGTAATAAATCTTGCTGACATTCTAAAAGAATCCATAGCCATTTGAACTCTACCACCTAATAAAGCACTATAACTTAATTGTTCCAAAGGAGGTAATTTAACTTTACCATCTCTACTAACTTTAGCATATTTTTGTAACATAAAATATCTTGGAATACGAACACTTGAAAATTGAATCCAACCATTATCAATACCATCTCTACCCATTTTAGCACCAATATCACCAACAGTAACACCAGGTAAAGTATTATGTTTTGAATCTCTTAAAGGAACAACAAAAGTTTTAACGCCATAATCTTTACCTTTAACTTTTAATCTTGCATAAACAGTACAATGAGTTGAAGAATGAGCAGCACCACCAATCCACCATTTAGTTGCACCAATATGAGGAGTATTTATAATAAATTCATCAGTTTCTTCATCAAAAGTAGCAGTAGTTTCTAAACCAGCAACATTTGAACCATGAGCCAATTCAGTCATACCAAAACAACCATAAATTCCTTTAATTAAACCAGTTTCCTTTTTATTAGCCCAAAAATCATATTGATCTGGAGTACCATTACCTCTAATACAATTTAAAAATAATCCTAAATTAATACCAATTCTAGTATTAACTTGAGGATCAAAAACTGCAACATAACTTAATCTTCTATGAAAATCTTCTGCTGATTCAAGTTCTAAATATTGTGATAACCTATTAATTTTTTCAGCAGTTAATTCTCTTTGTTGATCTTTAGTTAAATCAAAATATTTTGGACTAGCTGATAATACTGGATCTCTTTCCATTTGTTGAATCATTGCCTTGGCTTGTTCACTACGTTGTTGCGAACCTTCCAAAAAATAATTCATTTGAACTGGATCAAAAGCATTCTTTGCTCTTTCTTGTTGAATAGAGGTTTGTGGATCTGGTGGATTCAATGAATTAATTGTATTAACTGCAACGTTAGTCATTTTTTTTGATTATCTTGTCGTTTTATTGGGTTTGATTAATTAGTATAATCAAAGTAGTTTGATATATTGAGAAAAACCCTATTGTAAGTAAAAGAAAAAGTTTCTCAAGTTAATTTGGTCCTTTTTTAAATGATGTCGGTTCAATTTGAAGTAATTAATCGGTTATAAAATCCTTTTAATGGGTCGATCCCGAGGTAAACTATTGTGTGGGGAGCGAAATTGTGATTTTTCTACAGATTTTTGGCTTTTTTACTCCCTTTTTTTTTGTTTTGTTAGCTTTAGTGCGCTTTGCCCTTTTAGGTTTGTCTCTTTTTTTTTTCAATTTTTGTTAGTTCAGTTTTAACCGAGGAACAATACAACTGTCTTTCGGTTGATTATGTAATACCACGCCTACTGCTTATCTAATCAGCCAATGACCTTAATAATTCTCTAAATCAAGTAATATACTCTTGCATTAAACAAGAAATAAGAAGAAATAAAAGTAGAAAAAGGAAAGAGGAATAAGGAGCAAAAATCGAATGATTTAATGGCCTAGTCATGGATGAAGTGGGTCAAAACAAGGATGTTGAGATGGAGAATATGATTTTAGTAGCAAGGTAATAAGTTAACACAAATAAACCTGTGAAGAATGGAGTTTATCGGACACTAGAAGCTGTAATGGGCATGGACTTTCCTTCTATTGTACGGAGTTTGAGTGAGTCCGATCAAGTTATTTGGGTGTACGGGGTTTTGGTTTTGCAGTTAAAGAGAGCAGAACAAAAGGTTGGTTGGTTGGTTGCAATGGCTTAGAATGTCGTGAATACTTTCCTGGGTGGAGTTATCAAGGGAGGTATCGCAGTATTGGAAGAACAGGAGGTATCGCAGTATTGGAAGAATAGGAGCTATAGAATATCTCCAGAGGGGGAAGGGATTGCTTAGTTGTTTTGCTAATTTTGAATTGATTTATTGGAGAAAGTATCTATGGTGGGTTATAATTAACGGAAGTCATAGGAATGGTATCGTTTAAAGTTGATTAGTTGGGAGTATTGAAATGATTAATGACCAATGTGAAAAAGTGAAATATTATTCGATTCTATTATGTTTGGAATCACAGTCTTGATTAATTTGCTCAATTGCAATTGGAGAATCATTTGATAATGAAGTACTCGAATTTGGACTCGAATTTTGATTGTTGAAATATTGATTTTCTCGTTGTAAATGTTGGCAGTATAGAATCACTGTTCTATCTTCGATTTCTTGATTTAAATGAGCTATTCTTGATTGAGTTGAATCATTTTCACGTCGTATTATTTGCATTATTATATGACTATTAAATCTAAATTTTTTGGTATTTATATATCCAATCATCAGTAAACAAAATTCAATTGATAATCCTAATTTTTGAAACATTTCTTGATCATTTAAAGAAATTTGATCATCTTGATGATAATATCCATTAATTAATTTATTCAATGAAGTTTTAATTGAAATCATTTCATTTTCATTCAATTCATTTAAATCTTTATTAAAATGTTCAATCCCATTTAAAACTTTAATGATACATTTTCTTTCAATCGATTCGTAATTCAATAAATGAATTATAATTAAAAAATTCTTACTCAGTCTATAAAAATTTCTATCCATTTGAAATTTTTTCAGTACTAAATCTTGACAAATAAATTGAAATTGTTTTAAATTATTGATTTTATCAATTATATTTTTTAAATTTTTATAGTCCTTTTGATAATCAAAGTTATTACTTGGTTTAGATTGATATTTCGGTATAGGTGGTTTGCTAATGTTATTGAAGTTATTCATAACAAGGTTGATTATATTTTTTAAACCATATCGCTATTTCTACTTTCAACAAAATCTTTCATCCTCCCTTTCACCTCCCTGATTGCAGTTTTTTTTTTTTTTTTGATATTCGGTTACATATATATGTTTTTCATATCATCAAATCGTCTTTCA
>JAJMKE010000001.1:598000-624728 GCA_030569195.1 Hyphopichia khmerensis | reverse complement strand
GCTTTTTTTCTATTCCGCTTTTTAATTCGATAGGTTTAAAAGACAGGAAAGGAAAAGAGAGGAAAGAGAGAGAAAAACGAGAGAGAACCCAAAAAAAAAATATACTTTGGTAAATGATTTCTCAACTCAATTTTAGACTGCTCGATACTACTTCTTCTAAAATGGATTATAATAGTTCATCGAATGAGTTCATTAATACTCTACAAATGAGTTCTTCAAATGAAGTTTCTTCAGTTTCTCCAGGATTAGGTGCACCAAATGCAGCAGTAGTAGGAGGAGGTACTAATATACCAGGTGGTGCATCAGCAGCATCACCAAGCCTACAACGTAAAACATCACTAAAGAAAACCAGATCAAAACCAAATAGTCCAAAATCAAATAATACACCAAATGGTAATACTAATAGTACAGCAAATAATAAAAAACTGAAGAATGTTCCAGTTGAATTTACTTCTTTTGGTACTACACCATCTGGTAAACCAAGATTATTTGTTTGTCAAGTTTGTACAAGAGCTTTTGCTAGATTAGAACATTTAAGAAGACATGAAAGATCTCATACTAAAGAAAAACCTTTTAGTTGTGGAGTTTGTCAACGGAAATTTTCAAGAAGAGATTTATTATTAAGACATGCTCAAAAATTACATGCTGGTTGTACTGATGCAATAACAAGATTAAGAAGAAAATCAATTAAAAGATCAAATTCAACTACTTCAAATAATTCTTCAATTAATGATCATGATTCTTCTTCAACTTCTCCTTCAATAAAACCAACTTCAAATCCTTCAAATGATTCAGTTGAATTTAATTTAAATCTTTTCAATCCTTCAATGAATCCTAATACTTCTAATAAAGTTAATAAATTAAGTCGTAAAAATTCTTTAAAAGATACTCCTAATTCTTCAAATTCAACTCCAAATATTGGTCCTGCTCCTGGTCCTGGTTCAAATTTACATCGTCAAGTTTTTGATCGTAAAAAATCAAATAGAACAAGAGGTGCTTCATTTTCTGCTCAATCAGGTTCTAATTATGCAATTGGTTTACCAGAATTTAATGATTCTTATCCTGATGCTGAAAATGTAGAATTTTCAACTCCTCAATTATTACCTTCAAGTATGAATGATGAAAATCTGTGGTTAAATAATTTAAATTCAATTCCTGGTTTATCTTTAAATGAAGATCAATCTCCTTATACTTTAATGCAAGATTCTTTAATGAATCGTCAACGTCTGAATTCAAATCATCATTTAAGAAATAGTTCTTTATCTTCAATTGATCAAAATAAATTACCTGATTTACCTCATAATGTATCTCATTCTGGTTCATTTAGTGGGAAATTACCAAATAATCAAAATAATGATTCAACAAATTCTTATTTAAATTATGATTATAATAATTCTCAATTTATGATGCCAACTGCTACAATATCTCATAATGAAATTAATAATGCTAATAATCAATTTAATAAATTAGATCAAAATAATAAAAATTCAGATATTAATGATGGTGGTTATGGTTATTCCTTTTATGATATTCCTGATTCAATGTTATTAAAAAATTTAAATAATGATCAATCAAAATTTAATCAACCTTTAACTCCAATAAAACAAGAAATTGATGAAGATTTAATGGATTTGGTTGATTCAAAACCAAATGATTCTCAAAAATCTCATCAAAATCATCATCAATCTCAAAATCATCAAAATAATCATCATCATCATCATCATCAATATCAACCACAAGTTTCTAAAAATTCAATAACAACTAATGGAGTTAATTTTGATTTAAATTTTTTATACGATATTGATGAATTAACTCATGAATTTGATGTAAATTCAAAATTTATGAGTGGTGGTTATTCATTTTATGGTGATAATCCTTCAGTTTCTTCATCTGGTGTTGAAAGTTCAAATAGCCCTAATTTAATATCACCATCTGCTAAATCTCCAAATCATCTCTCAATTAATTCAAATATTGATTCAAATTTAAATTCAAATAATTTTTTAAATTCAAGTCAATTATTGAATATTGAAAATAATAATAATAATAATAATAATAATAACATTGATGACCATTCTAAATTAAAAAGACATTCAATTAAATTAGGTAATTATGCTAAAAATAAATTATTCACAACCAATATGAGATACATGATTAATAAATCTTTAAGTAAATATCCAATTAGTGGCATCATGACTCCATCAATTCCTTCAAATGAAAAATTGGAATTTTATTTAAATAATTTTAATTCAATCTTTTTATCACATTTCCCCTTTATTCATATTTCAAAATTGAATGAATATGAAATTATGAATATGACGGTTAATGAAGATTTAGCTAATGAAAGTGCTAGAGTTTGTTTACCTTTGTTGGTTGCTACAATTGGGGCTTTATTAGCAAATAATAAAAATGATTCAGAACATTTATATGAAGCTTCAAGAAGAATTATTCATATTTATTTGGAAAGTAGAAAAAATTCCGTTAATGATTCAAATAATCCTTCAAATAATCAACAAACTGTCAATCCTTTATGGTTAATTCAATCATTAACCTTATCAGTGATTTATGGTTTATTTTCTGATAATGAAAATAACGTTTATATTGTTATCAGACAATTAAATGCTTTAAATTCTTTGGTTAAAACTTCAATAAAAAATAATCGCTTGATTTTATTTTCCATTAATGGTGATGATGAAGAAGCTTTTCATAAATTAAATTCAAATAATACTGATTCATTGTTTTCAAATAATTCTAATGCAAATGATGAAATGAAATTTAAAAATAATATTAACTTACAATCTCAAACAAGAATTGTCTTCATGATTTATAGATTAACAAATTTCTTGTTAATGATGTATAATGTTCCATTGACTTTAAGTATTAATGATTTAGGTAATTTAACAACTCCAAGTACTAACGATGAATTTTTATGGAATTTTAAAAATTTTGAATCGTTTAAAGAGTATAATCAATTAACCAATAGTGATAAGAATTTGGATTTTTATTTGACTAAAACAAGTGCTAATACTATCATTTATAAAGATATTTTAATTCAATTAACTAAAACTCAAATTCATAAAAACTCTTCTCAAGATCCTTTATTATTTTCCAAATTATCAAACTTAAGTAAGTACGGTTTCATATCTGTTTTACATGGATTATTTGAAATTAAGCAATATGAAGAAATGAAAATGGTTGATATTTTCAGTATTCTAGATAACTTATCAAACTTTATTGATAATTCAATTATAAAAAATAATTGCATTCAAGGTAATGCTGAAAAATTATTCAATAATTATCAGCAAGATGATTTTGAAAAATTAGATTATGCATTATTATTGAATTTTACCAAAATTGGTTCTATTGCTGATTTTAAATTAGTTAAAGAACAAAGTTGGTTAAGAAATTTCGATGAATTAACTAAGAATTACGATCATTTCTTACATTCAATGAACGAAATTAATGAATTTGATTATCTAAGATTAATTGATTGTTGCATAATAATTCTAAAATTGGTTTTATTTAAAACTGATGATGCTAACAATCAAAATGATCGCCCATCTGATAATACCTCAAATCCAAAGGGAACTGGCCAAGAGTTATTCCATACTGAATTAAACTATTACAAAAATCATCATCCAAGTTTTAATATGCTCGTTGATGAATCTTTGAAGAATAAAAATAGTGCAACGATTACTTTTGAACAATCAATCAATTTAAAAGTTTTTGATGAATTAGATAATTCCAAAAACTCAATCCATTCACAAATGTTATTTCATGTTTTTACAATATTATCCATCTTTGCGATCTATGTTGTTAAGAAGAATAATCCAAATGATAATTTAGGCTTAAATAATAATTTTTCAGAATCCGAATCTAGTTATTTGACCGAATTAAATCAAAGATATATCACTATTTTAAAATTATTAGGTAAGGTTGAAAATTTCTTGAAAATTAAATATCAAAATAATAAATTGGAAAATGACTTTACTAATTTATGTTTATTTTCAAATGGTAATGACGACTTGATTTTTGATCCTTTTAAAAATCATTCAAATAGTGATGATTTACTAAGAGATGCGGCTGCAAATAACTGTTTTAATCACAGTATAGAGAAATCCTTATACATCTTAAAATTAGGTGAATCAATTTTGAGTTACATGTACGACACAAATATTAAAGTGTCAATATTCAAAAAATTAAGTGACAGTCTCTTACAAGTCAGAAAGTTTCTTATCGATAATGAATCAAGAATTCTTTCATAATTATTTATTTCTGTATTTTAATTCCTTTTTTACTTTCACTTAATACGAAAATACAAAAAAATGAAAATGAAAAAAATAAAAAAGATAAAAAAATAAAAAACAAAAACACTACAAATATATATATTCCTATATATTCTATTACTTTTAATGATTACATGATTATTTTTTGTTCTAAATTTCTTCAGTGTAGATAATGTTCAATCTAAATTATCATAGACAATTCTTTGAAGTTTCGAATAAACCTCAACTGAAGGATCTATATGAGGGAAAAGCTGGGTCACATAATAGCCTCCGATCTTGTTCTTTAAATCAACCCAAAAGAACAAATTAGCTAGTCCACTCCAATAAAGCGAATCTTTAGGTACCCCAGTCTTTAGATCTTCTCTATTAATTCCAAAACCCAACCCCCAAAAATCATCTGATTTGATTGAACCTGTTAATTCAAAATTTGTTGAATTAAAATCTGTAGTTCTAAGATTTGGTGGTAAGTTATTCTGTGTTGCTCTTTTCCAAGTTTCTTTTTTGATGATTTGAACTCCTTCATCTGTTTTACCTTCATTGATCCAGATTCTTAAAAATTTAAGGTACAGATCAATGGTACCAAATAAACCATGGCCACCACATTGTTTGACTGGGTTTTGTACTGGTTGTTTTGCATATGGGGCTAATGAGCCATCAGACTGTCTAGAATCACAAACCAAGACTCTGTCACTATCTTTGGGATCAATTTCAAAAGATACATCATGCATTTTAGCTGGTTTGAATATGTGTTCTTTCAAGTACTCATCCAAAGAGAGACCCGAAACGTTTTCAACAATAAACCCAGCAAACTCCATACCATGACCGTATAAATATTGAGTCCCAGGATCAAGAACAAGATGCATGAATTTCAAACTTTCTTCAGTAATATTAAAAATATCGGGTTCACCATATTTTTCCATCATTTTACTATAGTCTTTATTATAGAACGAATAAGCAAAACCAGAAGTATGAAGAAGTAATTGCTTAACAGTTGGTTCAGATTGAGGGGCTCTTAATATGGGCTCATCATTTGAGTCCCAACCTTTGATCACTTTGATATTTTTAAGAATTGGTAAATAAGTCGAAGCTGGAGCATCAATATCGATTAAACCATTTTCGTATAATTGTAAAACTGCAGTTGTTACTATTGCTTTTGTGGTAGACCAATAGTTGAAAAGCGTATCGGGTCCAAACTTTTTACCAGTCTGTTCATTCAGATATCCAACATGATTAACATAAATGGTTTCTTTATCAGTTGTGAGTCCAAATCCAATTCCATTGACAAATGTCTTTTCACTTTCAGTCTTGTTAATTGCTTTCTTTAAAGTAGCATCAATCTGCTCTTTCAATTGGGTTTTGCTTGGTTCGGAAGAAAATTTAGACATTTTCTTGGATCCTCTGTCTGTTATATATTATTTATACTAACCAATGGCAATATATAGTTCGATAACAGATAGAATTAGATGTATATATATGATTTTACTTTTTTTTTTATTTCAATCCTTCTCACGGTGGGCCTTGCTCTCTGAAAAAGATGGGGAAAAAATCACCAAAAAAATAAAATACAGCAAACCTTTGACGTTATCGCAATTAGATATTCCTTTATCATATCAATTGACCTATCAGTTTAGCAAATAAGATATTCATTGAACGAGTTCATACAATTATGACCAATTTTGTTGGGGGTACTGATGAAAGCCCCTCCTTAAAACAGTTCATCGTTGATTTCTATCAAATTTCTGATATCCAACCCACAAGTGCCGAAGACCCCTACTTGGAAAGATTCACCGAAGATGCTTTATTAATCATGGGATCCTCCAAGGTTAATGGTTTGGAGGAAATCAGATCAATGAGACAAAACATGTGGGCTAAAATTATCAAAAGGCATCACGTTGTTAAGAATGTCTCACCCATCGATGCAAATGAATACTTGCTTAATGGTTATATTGAATACACCTTTGTGGATGGTCAAGTTCTTGTTACTGACTTTGCTGGACACATGAGGTTTGAAGCAGACTCGAGACCTATGAAGTTGCTGTTTTATCAAGTGTACATGGATACTGCTCCAACTAAAGAAATCGTAAATGGTCTTTAGATCAATTCAACTCGGTTTTCACTTTGAATGAATGGTTCTCTGATGTTTTGTCTTATATTTAACTAAAGTATCAAATTATGTTGTTGATAACTTAACACACACAAATCGAGAGTAGGAAAAACCAAAGCTGAAAAAAAAAAAAAAAAGAGAAAAAGAGAAAAATAAAATATTCAAGATTACTGAAATCATATATGCCTAAAAGATAGATATATGTATACACATTCATGGAGGTCTCTTCGCAAGATGATAGGGTGGTTGAACTAACCCAAGAAGAATTTGATAATTTGGTGAGGGAAGGAAACAGAGGGCTCACTCCAATGTCCCCAGAACAATTGAAAGAACTCAAAGACACGAAAAGAAGAGCATTTTGGAAGGATACTACATGTGGACTATCGGTGTTAGTTTCAATAGTTATAGTTGTTTACTATTGGTACTATATAAATAATGAAATGACTGCTAATCCTTCCTTGAATATTTATCATTATGCTTTATACATTGGTGGTTTCATCGCTCTAATCTTCGGGTTGGGTAATTTCTTTATATTGGTTACATTTCCTCTACTATATTCGAGAGAACTTGAAGAGGATGGGTTAATACCTGATAAGAAGAAACAATGATATGATATATTAGTATGTACAAGTAAAATATAAAGATAGTCGATTAGAAGTTTGAAATTTTTTTTTTTTTTTTTTTGGAATTTTGTTTGACTTTCAAATTTCAAGGATTCATATAATCGTAACAAAATAATAGAAAGAAGCTCGGATTCAAATTGGATAACTCCATTATCTGATGAATCTTCTTGACAAAACAATACCGTAGAAACCAAGAGAGGCAATTGATAACATATTGATCAAAGTAGAAACACCGTGGAAAGCACCAAACTTCTTGTTCAAGCTGGTGTATTTCTCAGATGGCTTAACTTCACCATTTTCAATAACTTCATGCTCTTTGTTAGCAACCAATTTAGCTCTGTCTTCTTTGATTTTTTTACATATTGGTAATAAAACAAATAAATTTGCAGCTCCTGATAATCCAGAAATTGACAATAAAGCAATGGTAAATGGACATAACTTAATTGGAGCACTCAAGGCTAATAAGATTGGAGTGACAGCTTGGCCTGAAAAGAAATATGGGAATACTTTATTTTGTAATTTACCAAATTGTTCCCTTTCTAATTCTTTAAAAGCAATTGGTGAAGCAACAAATGAATGGAAAAACCCACCTCCAAAGGTTAATCCCCAGAGTAAAAGATGGTATGGAGCAGCAGTATTCAAACCTAATTTAGCGATCATTTTATATAACTCAATTTAAACAATATTGATAGTTCAATAGTGGAATTGAAGAAGAAATTGTAGTAAAGAAATTTGGTTGTCTGATTAAAAATGGGGCAAACTTAAAAAAAAAAAAAAAAAAAAAAAAAAAATATCCAAAATGGCGAAAATTTGCTGAAAAACTTTACAAAAACTGTTCATATAAAGAAAAAACATGAGATTAAATAATATACACAGATTATACATAGAGGGGGCAATTGAATTCAAAGGTATTAAAGGTTTTCAATCATATTGAAGATATTATTCAAAGCACTTTGCTTTATTTCTTCGTTATACCTTAAAATGTCTTTGGAAACTGTATTAAAATCTTTAGCCAAACAGCTAAAATCACTTTGTAGACCTAAACTCAACTTGTTAGTTTGATTTCTGTCGTGATCTTGTTTGAGTTTTGAAGTTTGCTCATATTTTTTGGCGGCAACTTCAGCATTATCGACTATATTGCTTGAAATTCCACACATTGAAGCAACACTCATACCAAAGGAGCCAGGAGCAGAACCTTCTTCCAACTTATACAAGAAGGTAATGTTACGACTATTACTATCGGCAAGAATTCCCATTCTCAAAGGTTTGATTTGTGGATGATTTGTAAATGATAAACCTAACGATCCATAATGGGTTGCAAAGAATCCTAATGGTTGAACATGAGTGGATAATTGATGTAAAACTGATTCGGCAATAGCATAACCATCACTTGAAGAACCACCTCTTCCTAATTCATCTAAAATCACTAATGAATTAGCAGTAGCGTTCGTTAAAATCTTCTTAGTTTCGGATAATTCGACAAAAAATGTTGATTTACCTTGCATAATATTATCATTAGCTCCTAGTCTTGTCATTATTTTATCAATTGGATTCAATTTGGCCAGTGAAGCTGGAATGAAACAACCAATTTGACTTAGAATAACTGCCAATGCTGTAGTTCTCATCATAGTAGATTTACCGGCAGCATTTGCTCCTGTCAATAAACCAAAGTTTGGCTTATCACCACCAAGACATACATCATTTGGTATAAATTCTCTTCCCCCGATGAAACAAGGATGTCTTAATTCTTTGAACTCGACAAATCCATGATCAGAAGTAACAAATTCGGGTCTACATGAAGGATAACCCATTGTTTCTGAAGTCTTGGTTAATGCAACAATACAATCAATGGTAGCCAATGCTTTAATAGCTGACATCCAAACTTGATAATTAGCATCAAATTTTTCATACATCTTGAATCTCAAATTTTCACAAACCATTTTATGTAATTCTTTTTGTTCTAACAATTCCCTAACAAGGGCCCTGACTTCTGGTGACCAATATCTTTTCACTTTGGATGTTGAACCCATTTGTTGCCAATCCTTAGGAATATTCTTTATTTTAGTTGGAACTTCGATCAAAAAGATTTCCTTTCCAGAATCTTTAAAGCAAATTTCGTGGGACTTATAATTCTTCTTATAAACTTTCAAGTATTCATTCAATTGACTTTCCAAGTCTGTAATTTTGGCATTAGAACTATCGAATTCTTCATCGACACCAGCAGCTGGAACAACTATATCATTGGCTGCTTCTTGTCTATCAAATGAATCTTCCCAATCAGCAATTAATTTTATCATTTCGGGAGGGAAGCTTTTGATAGCTTTTTCAATTGAGCCAGAATTCTCGATTGAAAAGGACTGTAACTCTCTAATTGATCCCGAGACCTTTTCAAAACTCTCGATAACCTTCACAAAATCTTTGAATCTTAATGTTTTACTGTGGACTCTGGCTAATAATCTTTCTAAGTCAGGAAGACCAGTGAGCATACATTCTAATGACACTCTAAATTCAGGATTTTCGTTCATCAAGTATTCAATTGAATTGTATCTTTCATTGATTTCATTTATATTCATCAAAGGATGTAAAATCCAGTGTTTCAAAACTCTCTTACCGAAAGGAGTAATGGATCTATTGAGCAATTTGAATAATGTCCCTTGGTCTCCATTATCGAATGAATTATTCAAAATTTCAAGATTAGTCAAAGTGATACCATCAAGGAGCATATGGCCAGATGAACCTTTAGATATATCGTATTCATTGAAATTTGCTAATGTCATTACACTCTCATCTAATTTCAAAGATTTCAAGTAATAAAGAAGACCACCAAAAGCATTGAAGGCAACCTTATGAGAATCTTTAAACTTAGTCAAGAGTTGTGGATATTTGGTAAAATCTTCACCTGCATCATAATAATTATTTTCAATCAAATTTTCCAAAGTTGTTTCGTAATCCCAGAATTCAGAGTATGGATTCATATTATTCCAAATTTGATTTGAACTATGAGAACTAAATTTTAATATTTTAACAGCGGTAGAACATAAGTTATTCTTTTCGCATAACACTTCCTTAGGTTTTACTTGAGTAATTAAAGTATCTAATTTGGTACAATCTTGATCATCATGTAATTCAATGAAATTCAATTCAGAAGTGGCAGTATCAACAAAGGCAACACCAAAAATTTTAGATCCATCATCCAATGATTCTTCCTTGATAGATAAACAGTAAATAGCCATATCATCACTAATCATATCCAAATCAGTCAATGTACCACCGGTTAATACTGCTGTTAATTCTCTTTTGATGATTTTTTCTTCTTTTGTAGAACCACCTCTCATTTCTTTTGCTAGAAGAGTTTCTTTTTGATCAACTTTTGCAACTTTATAACCATGACTAATGAATTCTTTAGCCCAATATTCGAATGACATTTCAGGAATACCGGCCAATTTCATATTTGCTCTTCCACCTCCTGCAATTTTCAAATCGAATTCAGTATTTGCAATTAAGGCGTCATTTTCATACAATTCATAAAACTTTCCTTTTTTGAAAAAAACCACAGTATCCCACATAGTACTTTTGATTTCCCAATATTGCTTTTCGAATGGTGTAAACTTACTCCAAGCAGATGATGGAATATATAAAGTTCTTGAATCATATTCTGGGTGAGTCATTGGACGTTTTTCTGAATCTTTGATATTAACTAACCATTGGTATCTTTCTTCATTTTCCTTTTGGAATGAATTATGATTAGGCTTACCAGAGAAAGGACCCGATGGAGAATTTGGCTTTTTGGTTGGAGTTTTGAGTGAATTTTGTTTGGAAGTATAAGATGAATTAGCCTTGAACTTATTTGCCAAGTTTCCAGAGGATCCGGTTGTAGTTGATGTCGAAGTATTGGATGAATGAGAAGGTGAAGCAGTCTTTTTGGCCTTTTTGATGGCCTTTTTGGGTTTATCATCATAATCATCTTCGTCAGCTTCGGCATCATCAACTGACATATCAGCAGCATCATCATCAACCACGAAATCGCTCATATCTTCGTCATCGTCATCATCTTCGGCTGGAGGTTTAAAATCATCTTCAGCTTCACTATCACTATCAATAACTCTTTTCCTCTTTTTTGATGAGCTTTTATTAACCGTGATTTCGCTTTCTGAATCAGATTCGGCATAGCTTACATTTCTGGCGGCAGAGCGGCGTTTAGCTAATGGACTCGATTGGGGTGGGTTATGGTGTTTACTTTTTTCTTCTGCATTATCATCGTTAGATCTTTTCGATCTATCAATTGGAGATGATTGGGGCATAGCAGATTTCTTGGTTTCTTCAATTTGAACATTCACATCCGACTCCGAAGTTAAAGGAGTATCTGTAGGCTTATCGGCTTCCATCATACTATCATCATTTTCCTTATCACTACCATCCTTATAAGTACTTGCATTACTTTTCGACTTCAAAGGCGATGACGAAGGTGGTAACACTATATTAGACTTTGCGTTATTGACTTCAACTTTCTTAGGTGTGTCATTAGATGGTTTGGAAGCAGGTTTGAAAAATGACATCAAAGATTGTTGTTTCTTCTTTGAACCTGATCCACCACTTGATGCACCATTTGACTTGGCGATTTTCTTGTTTGGGGTTGCTGTTTTGCCCGACATCTCAGCTTCAAGAACACTTTAGGACCAGCCTGGGGAATTAAAACTCAATGAATGAATATATTACTATAAAAAAATGAAAAAAGAGTAGAAGGTATCCCACTTTTAATTAAAATTTTAGACGCTCCTAAAAAAAAACATCGCGTCTATTCATTTTCTTTTTTTTTTTTTCATTTTGATCGCGTTTTTAAATTTAGTGTCGCTTTTTTTATCTTTTGCGTTTGTAACAAAAAAACAAAGAATAAGATTTTGATTGCAAAAAAATGAAACAATATGGCAATTTTGGTGAAGGAAGAAATAGTAAAGAGTCTATAGGAGTACAACATGCTAAAAACGTTGAGCAGAATAGCGATTATACTTCCGGTATTAGTCCAAGCATTCAGCAATCCAACTTTGCTAAACGACAAACTTATACTTAAGGTAAGTAGTGCTAGTCATGACAGATCAGTGATTAGTGATTTTCTTCAAAATGCATATATTCAGAAATATGCCAATAAACAAGCAGACCATTTTCAGCTGTCGAATGAGTTTATACGGTTTTTAAGTATTCAGGAACCAAATTCTGAACAGCGAGAGTTAAACGAAAGAAATTGTATTGGGAATACTAAGATTAAATATTATCTTAAATCACTTCATCTAGTTGAAAGAGAGTTTGAAGCATCTGAATGTCGGATTAATTTGAGTGATAGGTATAAAGCTATAATAGCTCCAGCTATTGGAATACATGAGGTTGTTAATTCAAGATCCAAGAATAGAATAAGTCAACAATTGGAATATAATTTAGTTGACAAATTACAAAGTTTACCCCAATTAAAGAATATTGATATATATAATTTTGAAAATTTAGATTACCAACTTGAATGTTTATTAGAATATCAACAATTGGGTCAAATAAAGTTGAAAGAGAAACTAATTGATGCAACATTAGAAAAAATTATTGAAATTCCAAAAGATTGTGGATTTAATCGTTTCGATCAAAAATTTGATGGTGAAATTAATGAATTGATTAATATTCAAATTCCATCCAATGGTAAATTTATTTGTAAGTTGGGAAGAAGTGCAACTTGCAAATCTGATATTGCTCAAAGTTCAACAGCTCGCTACAAATTACTTGAAGATTAGCTTGATTCTCTTAATATATATATAGACATATAAAAAATAACTCACATGACAATTTCGTACTTCACATCATTTTTCAATTCTTTATGGGGTAAAATAATTGAATTGTAGACAAAAACTTGATGACCAACAGTTGTATCTTGACATAAAACAACAATATTATTGATTAATTTGAGATAATTGTCTGAATTAAACAGACTTATATCTTTATTCACAGTAGGTGTGTTTAAAGTACCTTCGACTCTACACCATTTACCAATTTTAACTCCTTTGGAAATAATGGCATTGACAATGATGGAATGATCATCAATAATAACATCATCTGCAATTATACAATTCTTCAATCTAATACCTTTACCAAGTTTAACATTTTTACCAATTGAAACGTTTGGACCCATTAAAGAATCATCAGGGATAACATCATTACTCACATGAACAGGAGATCTAATATTAGGAGATTTTGAATTCAAATGATTACCTTCCTGTTTCAAGAAAAAACTATTGGCAAGAAGAGCAAAGATTGGTGTCTTCAATTGATACCACAAACTATTTGATTTGAAATTCAAAAACTTGACATTTTTAATCGTAGGTAAGATTTTAAATACATCAAGTTCAAATGATAAAATATTGGACTTTGAATCATCATTATCCAAATCATAATCAAGATAATTGGCTTTTGCACTCTTTACTTCTTGAGCCTTTTCTAATAATTTAAAGACTGTATCGTTAAAAACGTATACCCCACCATTAATACTAATTGAATAAGTAGTATCTTGAAATTGAGCAAAACTATTGGATTTTGGCTTCTCAACATAATGAATGATTTGAGAATTTTGTTTGTTTGATATAATAGTACCAAAATTGGTGAAAATACTCTCTTTGTCATAATACTTGAAACTATCAGGTAAATTTTGATACCCATCAACCAAAAGAAGTGGATCAATACCTAATATTGCAACATCACCATTGTTTTTTTCGTAAAATTCAATCAATTCTTTAAAAGGATAATTACAAATAACATCCCCATGAATCAACAAAATCTTATGATTACCGCTTGATCCCAAAATTTGTCTACGGAAATAATTAATACCTCCACCAGTTCCCAATGGATACGGTTCAATCAAAGTTGTAACCTTGAGATTTGGATAAATCTTCTTGATCTCTTCAACATACTCATCGAATGGACTAGATTTTTTGAAAAAACTAATAAGAAATACTTCCTCTAATTCATTATCCAATTGACTCACCAAGTTATCGATTATATGTGTTAAAATCGGTTTACCAGCAATTGGAAATAAAACTTTTGGCGTATCAATCGATAAGGGTCTAAAACGAGTCCCAATACTACTTCCACCCGCTAAAATTACTGCTTTTACACCCATTCTGTTCGCAATTTGACGTTTTCAAGAAACTTCCTTCAACGAAGAATGATGAAGAAGAACAAGAAGTAGTTTGAAAAGGGTTACAATGATTTTGCTATCGCCTCATAAACACAATGTGGCCCCCTCTTTAATTCTTTTTTTGTTATTTTGCGCACAAATAAAAAAGCACCCCATCTTTATTTTTTTTTCTTTTTCGCTGCTTCAACTTTTGGCTGCAACAGTTCACTTTTTGAGATCTTGATTTATGAAATACTTTACCACGTCTATTGCAGCAAGAGAATCCTCACTACTGTCATGCTCACCAGTCTGAATGGTTCTACCCAAGTAAGTAAAAGTTAAGTACTTGAGAGGGTAACGGAATGTTGGAGTGGTTTTATGTTTGGGATACAAGATTGCAGTATCAACAATCTTATCGTGGATTATTCTCATTGAATTCATATCATTTTCTAGTCCATGACCAATAAGTATTGTGTTTGGGTCCATGACACTTTCCAATAGATTGATCAGATCTTCAAATGAGAGAGCTTCATCTTTTATTTCAGCAATTCCTGACCACTTTGTATTTAAATCAAGGACTGTTCCCTTAGGTCTGACTAGAACATCAAGAACTTCTTCACCACTGAAAAAATCAATGGCGGTAATTCTGAGTAGTTCAAATCCTAAAGAGGTAAATCCCATTTCACAGTCAATACCCAATGCTTCGAATGCATCTTTATTGTGCTTGAAACTTTCCTTCGTTTGTTTAAAAGGTATTGCCCAGTGCATTTCTTCTGGATTAGACCAATAGAAAACATGATTTTTTGATATCAGACATGCGTCGGTTTCTCCCCCAACAATTCCCCCACAACAATCATAGGTTCTGGTATTTTTATCTTTTTTTATTACTTTTCCAGGGTGGTGATGACATTCAATTGGTTCTAATATATCAGTTAACTTAAACTCATTGTTACATCTTCTACAAGTACGATCTTCCTTTGGTTCTTGGGCTTGTGGAGTTTCAACGATATAACCATAAAGCTTTAGTTTCTCCTTTGAAATAACCAAATCCTTGAGTGCTTTCAAATACTCGGATTTATCTAACGTTTTCTTGACTTCCTTGAATTTTTCCGGGTGTGCCAATTGATATACACGTTTCTTAAGCACTTGAACATACGTAGTGGATGTGGTAGTGGATGCGATCTTATATTCTTCTTCAATTGCTTTAAGTACGGGAGTTTTCAAGTTTGGATCCACCTTCTTCAAGGTGTTCACAATTGTTTGAATATATTGCTTCCTTGTAGGGAGTGTGGCGGGAGGTCTAGGTATAACTTCTCGAGGTAAAATGTATTTGGGGTCTTTTTCTTGTTCTTTTGATCCTTCAAGAAATTCAATTACTTTCTTCTGATATAACTCAGGAGACTCACTACTAGTAGCAATTTCATATTCTTTGACAACAGCAGATTTATTAGGAAATGAATTACCCAACTCTTTGAAAAAATTAGAAAGTTTTCTCGTATTAACTGTTCGGTCAGATCTTGGAACTTGTAAATGAGATACTGACTTCGGAATAATCATGGAAATATCAACCCCCGAAGAAGTCTTCACCTCATCTTTCTTCCTTATATCCTGCTCCCTTTTCTTCTTATCGTCATCATTAGCCAACTTTTGGGCTTTGACGTTGTTCGTGGAGTCTGGACTCGATGATGCTCGTTTCCTCGACTTGTTTGCAGCTGATTCTGTTTTCGATTCATGATTGAATACACAATTGAGTATATCACAGCGTCTCTTACGCGCCAACTCTGGACAATCTATCTTGCTAAAATAATCATCTTTAAGCTTAAACATGACATGATATGGTTCGTCCTACTTACTGCTCTATAAATTTGGTGAGCTCTTTCAGGTTCTCATTGCCATATAATTCCTATCGAATATTCTTTACTGTATTGGTGTAAGGGTCTTTTTATTGCATGGTTACCCGAATTGGGAACTAGCCCTAGAAATAGTATGCGGGTAACATTTTTCAAATCATCTCATCGCGTGCGCCAGATCAAAAAAAATGGTATATAAGGAGGTGGAATCTTCACAATTTTATGAATGGTTTTAGTTCTTTTTTCTTCGTCGACGTACTTCATAGGATCATTTCTATAGGTCACGTCCCATCTTTGACTCTTCTAAAGAGCCACTGAATCCAACTTGGTTGATGAGTGAGATACCCTTATACCCTCAAAGTGAGAAACAATTTAGCTTGTCTGTGACTCTTAGCAGTCCAGTCATCTATCTTTATTTGCCTTTTGTTTACACGAGTTTGAACTTGTTTCATTCTTGTTCTGAAAGGAGCGATGATCTTTACCCTTTACTTCATGCCTCTTCGGGGGCTTTAGTATTGGGTGGGTATAAGTGGCTGTCTGACAAGTTACTTCTAAAGACTTAGTTTTTAGTAGTGACTATAGTTAACTTGTGTTGATTCGTCGACCCTCTTTTAGAAGAGTAGTTGGGTAGTCGGGGGAGTTTTACTTTTTTTTTGGTACATAGATGCTTTTTTTTTAATGAATATTTTCATATTTCAAATTTGGTTTAATTGTAGTTGAGTAGTATTTTTAATCGTTTACATGCAATATTTAAGGGTAAAACTTTTAAATTTATTGTTTAATAACTAACTATATGCAAGAGAAATGAAGGCCATTAACCTAAACTGCTTCGTTGCCTTGGTATTTAGGAGGTAATTCGTACAATTTGTAATAGTCAACTACTTGACCATTCAAATTATTTTCACCTTCAATAGGTAAATAAAATACATTTCTCCATTTGACTTCACCTAAAAACCAAAAATCAGTCCAATTTTGTTTGAAACCATAATCTGTTGGGATGTCAATACCATTTAATGAGGTGAATCTTTGACTATCTTGACTTTTGTTGAACAAAGAAGTGAAAGTTAATTTCACTGTAAGAATAAATTGATCCAAACCAATTAATTTTGCACACATACCAAACAGAGAGTTTTTATTATGTTGATGATTATGAGATGAAATGCTTGGTTGTAAATTACCGTTGAAGTCTCTAGGTAATGTTGAATGATTAAACGAATTTCCAATCTTATTATTCAATAAACTGAACTCCCAAGTTGTTACTCCTTTACAAATTTGAAATGTTTGTACAACACAAAGGAAAGTTATCCAAACAAATTGCATTAAGCACCACATCATAATATTAAAATGGAACGGCTTGTAGTGATACCCAACACAAAATTCTTCCGACAAGATAGAACATTTCAAATCATCATCACTTTCATAACCATTCAAATCTTCAAGAACATCGAAATATTTGATTGATAAATTGGTAAATATAATAACTGCCAAAGCTAAAGAGTAGACAAATGTCATGAATAACTTATGATTTCTAACACCAACTTCATTGTAAACCCAAGGACAATAATGATCAAATCTAGCCACTAACTTTTTATTATGTTTTGAAAATTTTGATCTCAAAGGTTTACGTATAAAAGTGTTGACACAGAAATTGTCAGTATCGAATTTACCTAATTTAATTAAATCCCTAACTTGTTCTAAAATAATTGATTTGTCACTTGGAGTTGGAACAAAACCTGGGTTTATAAACATTGCTTTAAAGAAAGACCAAACAAATAATCCAATTATTATGAATAATAATATATTTGTGAAAAATCTTTTGAATATTAAGGTTGGAAAAATTTGAAAAGCCCAAACCAAAATGGTCCAAAATGCAGTTCCTGAAAAGACACCAGCTAAGTAAGGACTCTTGAATAGTGGTTTATCATCCAATAAATAAGTTGGTATAATAAATCTAAGTAAAAAGACTATAGAACCAAGCATTAATATAATTGATAAGAATAATTTTGGAATAACGTAACCTTGACTAAAAGAACAAGTATAAAATATAATTGGTAATATAATGTAGGGGGTTAAGAATGTAATAATTTTAGCATATTTTGGTTTTAACCAATATTCTTTTATAGTCCATTGCCTCTTTGGTGATCTACCATTTTCAAGTAAAACTTTACACCAAGTAGGTAAACAATTCATATCTTTTGCAACTCCAAAAGAGTTTTTACCTTGATCATTTTTGGCAAAAATGTCAGATCCGGCTTCAACCAAAGCTTTCAAAACACTTTTATATCCTTTTATGAAAGCCCAATGTAAAGGAATGAATAAAGAATTATCAACTTTATTTACATCTGCACCAAACTTCAATAATGCATTAATTGTTAAATAATCACCTTGATAAGCAGCCCAATGTAAAGAAGTACGATTAGCATTATCAGGTTCATCAACATGCAATATATTTTTTGAGTCATTATTTGAATAAGTTAGTAATAAATAAATGACAAGCATGATATTTGAACTATGAACAGCTAAATGTAATGCATTATAAGATTGAGCATCACGAATTGTTGGATCAGCATTTGTATTAGTTAAGAAATAATCCACAACGTATACTAAACCATTACGACAAGCCCAGTGTAAAGGAGTTGCTTTTAAATCACCTCCCAAATAATTTGGATCAGCTTTTGAGAATTCATTACTGCATAAATATTCAACAACTGTTAATCTATTATTAATTGAAGCCCAATGTAATCCACTCACACCATCACTTAGAGTATCCATTGCATTAACCTTACCCAGAGAAATGAGATCCTTGACCACTTCTAGTTCACCCTTTTGACAAGCAGTTAAATAGCTACTTAAAATGGGATTCAATTCTTGTTCTGTTGGTTCATTAGATTCTTTTTGTTCTTGTTCATGTTGATGTTCTTGTTCTTGATCAACGGGGATACCTTCTTCATTTTTATCGTTACTGGCAATTTGATCTAAGTTTTCTTGATCAGTATCAAGAATTGCTTCAGTTGATTTCAAGGAAATGTTATCAAGACCTTCAGGAGCTTGATTTGAATCTGGTTTTAATGAATCATTGTTTGATTTTTCATCAACTTGCTGAGATTGATCTGGGTTCTCTTCAATTTGCTCCAGAACAACGGGTTCGGTTTGATTTTTAGTTGTTTCTTCCAGCATTTCAAACGAAATTGTGAATGAGATTCAATTAGTTTTCGAATGAAAAACCAGTATATTCAATCTTGTCTTTGTCGAAGATTGTTCTTCAAAGCACTTTTTTTTTACACATTTTCTTTTAAACTTTTTTTTTTTTTTTTCCAACTCTATTTTTTTTCTTTTCGTTTTCTTAATTAAGGCTCGGTAACTTCGCTCAGTCTACGCCTACTTTCAACTACATGACCATTGCAACCAGGCAAATGAAAAACTAAGTAGAGACCGTCACATATCATATCAATTAAAAATAGCGAGTAATATAAAATGGTGAGTTGAGTAGAAACTAGGATATATGGTGATGATGTAAAGATTTCTTATCTGAATCATCGAACGAATCATCTCTTTTTGCAAACGAAGAGCTAAGACTTCTTATACTTTTATTGTCATCAGTTTTTGGATTGTAATGAGAAGCATCCACCACTGTAGCCTCATCATCATGAGAAGATTTAACTTTTTTTGGATTATGAATATTTTCATTATAGGGTTGGGAAGAAGTTGTGACAGTAGTTGAAGAGGTTTGAATTGTTGGAGAGCGAGAAGCAAATGCATCACTTGGACTAAAAGAAGAAGCAGAATTAGTGGAAGGAGTAGTTGAACCAGAATGTAAATGTTTATTAACAAAAGTCTTCACCGATTCACCAGCTTTTATAGCCCCTGGTTTAACTTTATCATCAACAAATGGAGAAACCTTATCATTAATGAAATTTGGTCTAACTTCATCTTGACTAATTAACCCCAAATTTTTTTCACCAACTTTAATCAAATGTTTATTCAATAATAAGAAATTTCTCAGATTAGCTTTATAACCAATTTCAATTAAATCACCAACAATTGGAATTAATGAAAGTGCAAAATCAATTATTATATTAAGTAAGAATAAAAGTTGTAAATCAAGTGGTAATCCATCATCAATATTACGAGCCAAACTAAAAATTGAAAATGACCAATAAATGGCAATTATACTACCAAATGCTGGAATTAATCCAACTATATTAGTCCAACCAACTTTAACTCCCAATATATTAAATGACATATCATACCTATATGCCTTTTTCCGTACTTTATTCAATATTTTATAATCATTTTCTGAAAGTCCATCCGGTATTCTTCTTTTAACTCGTTTGATTTTGGTTGGATTTCCCTGTGCATCACTAGCTATTGGGAAGTACTCATAGTATGGATCTTCTACTCCAAATTTGTTCCATTGATTATCTTTAAGAAGTCTATTTGTAATAAATTTAATTACAAACAGTGACATTATTAAATCTAATGAATCTAAACTTACTAAAGAAACTAATCTACTAATTAAATTTCATTCAAAAATTTTTCTCTTCATGAAATTATACTAGCTGCAAACAATTGGATTGCTATTAAAGAAAGACCCAGAGACATTGGTGCACGACATTGGTGCGATAACGCGCAACAAATGAAAAGGTACGACATTTTGTGGTGTACGGATTGCATGTGAGTACCTGCATGTGATATAGAAATAGAAACAGCGAAAATCTGACAGATAAAGGAAATGCTTTGTTTTTAGCTTTTTTTAGCTCTTTTTTTTTTTTTTTTTTTCTTTTGCTTTGCTTTGCTTAATTGAGTGCATACAGAGTGAAGATGGTTACTTTCAAATTACAATAAGGATCTTATTATATCTTTTATAGTTACTCCACTTTAAGAAAAACTTTATAAGGAAAATTGGATTGAACGGAACTTTTAAGTTTGGTAGTAGGACCAAAGACCCTGAAAAAAAATTTTATTTGCTTAGTCCAGGATAGAATAGTATAAAAATTGGTTGACATTTCGAGGAGTTAAGCCAAAACCTTTTTCTTTAACAGGGGTTTAACCAGGGTAATTAATATGATAAGGTATGTATTAGGGGCTGTTATTAATCAAATACCATATAATCAGTATATTCCAAGTAGTATAGTTCAAATTGTGGAAGGAAATCGGGATGGGGATAGAGTGAAGGCGGATGAAGGTAAAAGGGTTAAGCCTAGTTATATATCGATTGATGAAAGGATATCAACGAATTCGAGGGATAAGATACATCGACTGATAATGAAGAGAAGACAGAATGAACAAGTACGATCACCATCTCCTAGTGAAGAAGGAGAGGAGGAAGAAGGAGGAGGAGGAGAAGAAGAAGAAGATATTAGTAATGGAATTATTGAAAATGAACCATCAAGAATACAACAATCAATAATATCGAGGTATAATTGTTTACATTATTCAGATACTTGTGATGATTTACCAAGAGAAGTTGAGAATTCACCAATTAATCGAATTAAAGATTATTATTTTGAATCCAATACTCCAAGTAAGATACGAACGCAACAATGGGATGAAGATGATGATACCATGAATAATTCGCGTCGAGAATCGTATGATACACCAATAATGATGAAATATAATGGGATTGGATCAATACCAGAGGTTGAAGAAGAGACTGATGGAGAAATGACCAATTATATAACATCACCATCTGCAACATATCCACCAAATGATAATGAAGTTATTGGATTAGGATTAAGAACTCCACCAGCTACTACGAATTCAATGAATGAACCAAGTACACCGATTGAACAAATACAAAAAAATGAAGAAGATGGACGAGAAATACGAATGAAGCAATATTTAGATGAACAAAATGATAAATTTGATCGATTAATTAATAATAATTTAGATATAGTTATTAAACAACAAGATAAATTTGAAGAAGAAGAGATTAATTTACAAGATATAATAATTGAAATATTAAGTAAGAAATCTGGAGGAAGTATTGGAGATAAAATTGGATATACTAATAAAATAATTAAATATGGAATGAAAAAAGTATGGAAATCATATAATCCATTTAAAAAAGATGAAATTAAAGAAACTTTAGCAGAACCAGTTAATATATTAGCTGAAGAAAAAGGAAATAATAATGAAGAAGAAATTATTGAAATTTTTAATAATTTAGAACCAAGGATAAAGTATAAAATTATTGAAAATTTTAAAAAAGAAGAAGAAATGAATAAATTTAATAATGAATCAATTATTGATAAATTTGAAATAATTATAATATTAATAATTAAAATATCAATAATTTTTATTAAAAATATGATACCAATATTAACAATGTTAATTAATAAATTTAATAATGATGAAATTTATTTAATTAATCAATCAAATTTTAATAAATTAATTAAATTATTAATTAAATGTTTAATTTTTACTGAATCTAAATTTAATCAATATAAAGATGATGATGAAATTAATCATTTTTATAATGATATTTCAAATAATGCTAATAATATTTTAAATTCAATTTTAAATGAAAATCCAAATTATGAACTGGATCCAAAATATTCAAAATATTTTAGTTCAAATAAAAATCATTCAGTTGATTCATTCAAATCTGCTTACAATAATACTACAAATGAAATTAATGGTTTCAAAACTCCCGTAAATATTAGTAACGAACAATTATCAGTATTTAAAATTGCTGAACAATTTGTGGATGAATTCTGACTGCAAAATAAACAATCTGTATACTACCTGTATTCTACTACCTGTAATACTACAACCTGTAATACTGTAATCTGTAATACTACAACCTGTAATATTACAACCTGTGATACTGTAATCTGTAATACTACAACCTGTAATACTACAACCTGCAAACTACAACCCGCAATATCACAACCTGCAAAAGAACCTGGTGGAATCTTTCACAAAGGGTTACCCTGTCTGCCCCTATTCTCTTTCACTTTCCCTTTCCATCTCCTTGTTTGCTCTCCTGTCCTTTATATAACTACTCTTTCCTTTATATAACTACTCTTTCCTCTATACAACTACACCTTCCTCCATATAGGTGCATTTTTATATTTTTCAGGACACAGTACACTACCCCTTCCTAACAAAAACTCATCACACAAATAAAATCCCGATTCTCATTTTCTTTTCCAAAATTCTTTTCCTCAAAAACTTTTTAATACTCTTTTTCTTTCCTGTTAATCCTACTTTTTTTTTTTTTTTTTTTTTTTTTTTTTTTTTTTTTTCTGTTGGTTTTACTAGTATTCTCCCTCACTTTTGTTGTCATCCCCTTTTTTTCCCTCTCAATAGCCTATAATAAAAAATCCTTTTTTTTTTTTCATTGGAAAAGTTTTTATTTTATTTGGTTTATTGATTATTTGGTTTTAGTTCACTTACTATCATCCAACAAAACCAATACAACACCTTCATACCCTCTTTGAAATTAAACGATACGAGTTATTCAGTTAATACGTTGAAATCGTTTTTTTCCCCCTAGTTTTTTCACTTGTCGCCACCCGCTCAGCTCTCCCGTTTGCTTGCTGGCTTCTGATTGGTTGGAATTCTTTTTTTTTGTTCTGGTTTCTGGTCTGTGCACGTCCACCCTTTTGTCCAGCTGCTTCCATTTCCTTCCATCACCTTCCATTTCCTTACCCCTTATTTTTTGTCCCTTTTTGGATAATTTTCCTTTTTGGTTTTTTTTCTTTTTTTGGTTTCTGACGCCTTGATTGGTTGGATTTTTCAGAAGCTTCCGAAAAGAATAAATTAGTAAAAGGACACGCTGTTCGCACTGCGCTAATAGGATTTTTTAATCGTTGATAAAGAAAATCCGTACCCACGACATTGGGAAATATTGAAAAAGTCGCACTATTCCTCCAGTTTTTTCTTTTTCTTTTTTACAAAAGAGAAGAAGTTACACTTTATAAAGGTTTACTTGCAGTTTCCTTCTCAGTTGCTGAGTTAGTTACCAATTGACTTTGGTAACGGTTTTTTGATTTGTTTTTTTTTCATTGAAAGAAAACATTTCTCTTAATACTTTTATTGTTATAGGGTCTTGAAATATGGCTTTGTGTTCTCAAGCTTTTTCAACCTCAAGTAAACGTAGTTGCACCTTCAATACTGCCTTTGAATCAGGTCCTGCTAAGAAGATATGCTTATCTAAGTGTGCTGATGTTGGTGCTAATGTTGGTGCTACTGGTGCTGGTACTGGTGCAAAGGGTCAAAAAGTCACTATTGATACAAAAGCGGCTTTCTCCTTTCCTGCCACCCGTACCCCCAGTGTCTCATTTAATAAGGTTGTTTATTCATCTTCTGAAAGTGATGATGATTCAGATGATGAACAATCATGTTATAATGCTGATCAAATTAAAGCTAAAAGAAGAGCATCCACCAGAGTTTCTTTTTCTTTGAATACTAATTCAGCTTTATCAAAGGCGATTTCAAAGTATTCGGATGATGATGATGATGATTATAATAATGATCAAAATATTAATGATGGTGAGAATAAAATTGATGATAATATTGATTGTAAATTATCAAGCTCTCCAATTAATTGTTCAACAATTAATATTTGTCCTTCTTTGAATAATAATTATCAAATTAATAATTCTAATAATCATGTTAATAATAATTCAACTTCAAATATTAATTTATCGGATCATAATTCTTCAAATTTGAAAAAATCAATTCCAGAATCAGATAAACTTTCAAGATCAAGATGTTTTGAATATTTGGTTGGCGCTATTGATGAAGCTTGGGCTAGATATTGTGATGCTACTACCTATGTTGAAGATGAAGTTTATGGCTATAATACTCCAAACTCAGTAGCTACCGATGATGAAGATTATTTTGGTAATACAACTGACTTTACCGATTATGATTCTGAATATGATTCAAAAAATCATGTTCAAAATCATCATCATAAAAATCAAAATCAAAATCAAAATCCTCAATTCAAACCTCAAAGAGGTATGTATACCCCAACTTCTCCTTCAATCAATGCTAACTCTTCAAAAGATCCTTCTTCTTGTCAATTACAAGCTTTAAAGGATCGTTTGACAAAGGCTAAATACTTTTTACAAGATTTGGTTGATTCAGATGATTGTTTGGATGCTAATACTTTTTGGAAACGTTGGGATATGATTAAATATGCTACCATTGAATTGGTTGAAGATGATGATGATGATGACGTTGTTGAATCTACTATTGATGAATTAGAAGATGGTCGTTTGTTTGCTAATTGAATATATTAATGGTGCCCCTACTTGATTTGATTATTTTGCTTCTATTCCTCTATGTTTTTAATATTCTTTTTTCTTCTTTTAGGGTTCTGGTTAACTTTATTTCTTACATATCTTTTCAAGTTTGTTATCATTATTATTTTCAATATCTAAAGCAAAGTTTTTCAAAAAAGAAAAAAACGAAAAAAACGAAAAAAAAAAAAAAAAATATTCTAATCTTTCATGATTATAAATTCATCAAAAAAAAAAATAAAATTATATATATATATATGAGTTTGAAAAGAAGATGAAATCATTTATTGTTTGATTTTTGTCATGGTTTCTTTTTACTGTTTGTGATTTCCTTTCTATCTGTTTATTGTTACTGCTGCTTTTTATTTCAATTATTTCCATGGGTTGTTTCTTTTTTCTTTATTATTATTAATTTTTATTATCAGGGTTACGAGAAATTTTAAACTATCAGTGTAAAATTTATGACAATGTTTTTGGAGGTTGAAATTACCTCTTGATATATATTTAATTGTATATATTACCTTATTTACTTTTGTACAATAGATAATTTAGTTGATTTTCTTTACTTTGTAGATTGCGACTTTGATGAAAGCGAAAAATGAAAAATGAAAAATGAAAAATGAATAATGAAAAATGAAAAATGAAAAATTGAATAGTTGATACAACTTACTAAACCTTCTTAACCCCCCTACAATTCAATAATGCCAAACTTACTTCAATCATTGATTGCTTTTGCTATTCTCATCCATGTCACTCTTGCCTCCTCAGGTTTACAAATTGGTATGTATTACTCGACTAACTTGATCAATAAATTAAGTACACCCCCCACTAACAACGAAATATAGGTGTTTTAAAATCAATTCCTGAAGATGAATGTACCATCAAATCAAAAGCAGGTGACTCTATTAGTGTTCATTATGAAGGTAAATTAGATGATGGTACCGTTTTTGATTCTTCCTATAAAAGAGACTCTCCAATTACTTTCAAATTAGGAATTGGTCAAGTCATCAAAGGTTGGGATCAAGGTTTAACTAAAATGTGTATTGGTGAAAAAAGAAAATTGGTTATTCCTCCTGAGTTCGGTTATGGTGACCGTGGTATTGGCCCAATTCCTGGTGGATCTACTTTAACTTTTATTGCTGAATTGGTTGATATCGCTGGTAGTAAACATTCTAAAGATGAATTGTAATCTGATTCTTATTGCTTGAAGCTTAATATAGATATATATTTTTGAAAATACAAGTTTTAAAACTACTATGATTTTGACCTCTTATCAATGTCGTAGGCTTAGATTCTATTAATCATGATATAATTATTAAATTTGTTTTAATGCTGCAAAGTAGATCTTGAGTCAATTATGGCGTGAGAAGCAAGCAGCTTCTTTTTTTTTTTTTTTTTTTTTTTTTTTTTTTTTTTTTTTTTTTTTTTTTTTTTTTTTTTTTTTTTTTTTTTTTTTTTTTTTTTTTT